>OY735219.1:32390898-32670898 GCA_963457665.1 Thysanoteuthis rhombus
TGTTGATTTTTCTTGTTTACATACAAGAAAATGCATCATGTCAATGAATGTGAATAATGTTCATCTGTTTAGGATCTGAGAAAAGTTAACAAAAATTGCCTAAATATACAATATATGTATATGTCTGCGAGTACGTTCACCTGCTGCACAATGACGTAAATGAATTGCAACCATTCATTCATACAAGTGATATAAATGGATTAAAAAAATTCATGTAAATATAGAAGTTAGGCTTCTACATTAAAAAAGTAAATATGAAATTTTTTCAGTCATAAGTGTGTATGAAAACTGTCTAAGTGCAAGAGTGTATAATACTAACACTTGTACTGTAAGAAAACCTACATGCTATATAAAAGCCATAAATAAATAGACATTTTATTAAAGTGAACAGGTGAATGTACAGGTAAAAATTGCCACCTTCATTCCTTTATTTCCTTTCAATCTTTCAGAATGAAATGAAAAAACAGACAATCATATTTTTAAGATGAAAGATAGGTCATAACTAATAAAATGATATTTGTCCGACCTACAACATTTTGAAATACATCCTAATAATTGGAACGGAAACTAGTTGTAAGTTACAGAGCAGATGTATATTATATCGGCCAGGCAGTTTTAGAGGAGAAGAGGCATGAACAAATAAAGAAATAGCTTAAATAATAGTATATATATATATATATATATATATATACTATAGGGATAGAGAGAGAGAGATAGGTGAATGTGAGTACATTTTCATATATATATATATATATATATATATATATATATATATATATATATATATATATACGTGTGTTTCTCTTCAGTATCGAATATGTACACAGCAGATTTTTCTCTGTAACCGCCGCAAATATTTTTTCTCTGAAAAAGTTGGCTGGTCCCCATCAAAATGCATCAAACTACACCCATAGAATATTAAAAAGATTTTGGCATGCAGCACTTCTCTCAAGTTTTTCTCTTCACCTTCCAATTGTCATTTCCATTTACATATACACAAATATATTTCTATATCTTGATTTTAAGTCGCATAAAAAGGCAGGCACCTTTATACCATTTGCTGCAAATACTTAACGGATTTTCTTTGTTTTGGGCAACCTCCCTCTCCTCGGACTTACTTTTTCAATTTGGAATAAAGACTCAGAATTCTATTTTACCAATGGTATGGCTGTAGTAGGTGACACGTGTACAGAATAGGCGTTCAATTCAAATATAATTGTGACTATTTTGGGGCACTTTATTAAAATAAAGCTACCTAAAATCCTGAATCATACTGAAAAAGCTTTTAATAAATCATTTGAATTTCTATGATGAATTTCTCTGATTTCTGAAAAAAAATATGTTTTCTGCAAACTTGAACAAATCCCAGAAGTACTGTGTTTCTTTTCATTAAATTTGGTTTATTGAATTATTCAACAATCCTACTGAATTGATTGCTCTTGTTATCATTTTCATGAACACTTGTAGTTACCCAAAATCGTGTCTAGATTCAGAAAGTTTCCAATTAAGTCGATGACAATGCACTGTTCCACTAGAAATTAAAATTGTGTTCAGGATTCAAAATAATTCAGTAGAAATCTCTTTTTATCGAGGAAAATTTGTCGTCAGTTCATTTGTTATTGATCAATATCATTTCAATAGTTTCTCTATTTAGCAGAAATACTACTGGGGAAAATGATTTTCCACAGAAAGAGAGACGTAGTTTTCTCAAGGAACAGTAGTACAATATCAGTCCACAAATTAATAAGACTAGTGTCCTCATCTTTGTAGTCATTTCCAATGTATTTAGGCTGATGTGTTCTTCGGCCTATGGTCTATAGATCACCTGGTGAGTCTTTTGTTTTTTTCCCTTCTTTTCTGAAGATGTTTCTAGATCTAACACACAAAAAAGCATGTGGACAAAAGGAATTCAATCATCAGTTTCAAATATTCTGACAAGATCAATACTGATTCCTTCAAACATAGGAAGAAGGCATATATGACAGTACCAGATCTAGGGCATAAGCTAAATAATCTAGCTTAGGAACTTCCAATCCCCTGGAGACTCAAAAACTTTGAAAGGCATATATGTTTCAAATTTTGTGAGACCTTCTGGAGTATTTTTTCTAACAAGGGGTCTTAAAGCTTATATAGCTTAAGGACTCACCCAGTCCTAATCCTGCACTGATTGATGATGTACTTTTTCAGCTATGGAAGAATCTGCTTATGCAGTCATTTGTCATTGTCATTCACATACACAGCCTCCATCATCTTTGGCAATTTCAAATAAAATTGTCATCATCCTCTTCCTTTTAGCCTTTGAGTCTCAGTAGTTAGACATAGACCTTCCACAAGATTTGCCAGACCTCACTATCATGGGCATTGCAGAGCCAGTACTTTCTGATTTTGTCTATCTCGTCACACCATCTTACATCTAGTCGGCCACAATTTAGCACATGATTTCTGAGGATCATCGTGGTTAGTCTCGATGTCCAACGGTTGTCCGTCATTCTTGTATCAAATTCAGCTCATTGCTATTTGAGATTTTTTTATGGTTTCTGGGAATCGTATCTCTTTTCTAATATAATGTGCTGTCTTGTGATCCCTCCATGTGATGATGAGTGTGATTATCTCATGTGCACGTTGTATGCTTCTCAGTTCATAGGTCAGTCTCTTGGTTAGGATCAATGTTCCAGCTCCATAAGTGACTATCGGGAGGATGCATTGGTTGTACATTCTTCTTTTTAGGACTTGAGGGATTTCCTTGTTCTTTGAAGTTGAGCTTGCTCTACCGAAAGCTTGCCCATGTAGTGTGATTCTTTACTTCAGTTCTTTTTCTCTCGAGGATTTCTTGGAGATTCTTTGCCCTAGGTAGATTTAGTGGTCTATTTTCTTTTGCTTTCCATTTTCGATATTTCAAAGATGAAAATGTGGTGATAAAACAAGAACCATAAAATCAATGATGCGTCCATCATCTATTGTTGTTGAAGGAGGAGGGAGATAAAGAGGAATATGGTTAATCTGGTTTTGTATAATTTCAAGATGATACTGAATAGAAAATTGACATTTAGTAATACTAGTTATGATAGTCATAGAAGAAGGAGAAAGAAGTGGAAAATTAGAATGGTTCATCTGAAGGTCTGGACCAAGTTTCATATCAATCCAACATATGGCTGAGGAAATAGATATTTAACTTGTCCAGGAGTGATTGACAAACCAAAATGTGTGTTATAGAGATGTGTCTTGACACGTTTGAAAAAATCTGGTTTTATTATGATTCAAAATTAACCAGAAAATGCAAAGTAACTTGAAGTTTTTGACTTTTTTAAGTACAATGCAATTGCAAAATTATTTAGATATTGCCATAACAATATATATATATATATATATATATATATATATATATATATATATATATATATATATATATATATATAGGTAGTAATTTGACAATGTGAAAGTAAAAAATTTGAGAAATAGTATATCACATCTCAAAAAATTTTCATTATCATGAAGATAAGGCTAAGTGCATTTTACCATATTGCATCAGCATCTTCAGAAGCACTTTTGCAATGCAGGAAAACTGTAGAAAATGTACTTTTCACTAGTCCAGATGATATACTAAACTGGGAAAAACACAGCAAGACATTGTTAATGAACAGGATGCTTGGGGAGTCTTGGATATCCTAAGCATGAGTTGGAGGAAGTCAACTTGGGATATTATCTGTACACTGGGGTTAGATGGAGTAGATAATATGTCTATGTTTGGATTGATACATAATCTCTCTTTGTTTTGGTTCCAGAGTGGTTGTCTTCATAGAGTGTGTGTCTGTTATTATTATGTTTGTCTATGTGGGTTTTCTTCTTTCTCTTTAGTATGTGTGTGTGTGATCAGTGTGTTTGTTTGGTTGTATGTGTGTGTTTTCTTTTCAAAAATCCAGTGTGTTCTTGCATCTGACCGGTGATTAGTATCGTAAAAGAGCTTTTGAAGATGTCAATGGAATAAGATGAAGTGCATCAAGCCTCATCCTTACGATAATGAAAATCTCCTGAGATGTAGCACCCTTTTTCTCAAATCAATTACTTATATATATATATATATATATGTATCAGTTTAACAAGTGGCTTGCACAGCATATGGTCATGAATACTTTGGGACTGTATATAAAAACTGACTGATAAATCTTTATTTTTTCAGCATTACAAGATGAAAAGTTTACATTTTATCTATATGTGTATATATATATATATATATATATATATATATATATATATATATATATATATATATATATATATATAATGTATTGTAAACTTTCCATCTTGTTATGCTGAAAAAGAAAGATTCTGCAAAACAGAAGCATAACAAGCAGTGACGTATAACTAAATGAGGGAAAGAAAATTTTTTTTTCAAATATGTAAATAGAATAAGAATGTTCTCCACCCGAGAAAAATAGACATGCCTTCAAAAATGGAAGCGCTTGCGTAGCAAATCCTTTATTTTATCATACCTTAGGCTCTACTCTCACTTAATGTTCAATGCTGAATGTATTGAGCTCTTTATGAAAAACCCATCATTCATCAGATATTGCATTATATTATTGTATTCTTGATTTGTGTTATATATATATGTATGACAATGGTGTTGTATTATCATATACTCATTTGATGAAGTAAAAGGGAAATCAGAAATTTGCTTAAAATGATGAGAGTGTGTGTTTTTCATCTGATCATGGCAGGCTTTCAGTTATTGTAAGTCATTTTCTCTTTGCATGATTTATACTTTTATTTATCTCACTGAAATATCTCACATTTTAAACACTGTTGTTATCCTTCAAATAGAAAATGATGGATTAGGATCCTGCAGCTCTCAGAATTATGAGTTCCACGATATTTATATTTCTTATCAAAGTCTTCATCTTATGCAAGAAGGAGATAAGAGCTCAAGTGTTTCGTTTTTTTTTGGTTTGTTTTTGTTTCATACATACTATTATAGCCTGGGCAAAATCAGTCAACAGGTGATGTTATAAGCAGTGGTTCAGTGATGAAAAGAGAAGTAAGTGAATGCAGGGCTGCCTGCTCTTGCAAACGTAGTGATACAGTGAGTGAAGCAAGCCTCTACATCTACGTAGTAAAGTAAGACCACCCCCTCATTCCGCACTAAGTAAGGGAATGCATTCTGCAAGCGTTCCCACAACACTAAACCACTGGTTATACTCTAAGAAATTAAAAGAAAATAAGGGAGTCCATTAACAGAAAAGAACTGATTTATATTTGTTGTATTAAAAGGGTTGTTTTGATTATAACTCGAGATGCATAACGCTTCAAGAGATTCCCCAATACCTTCCATCTCAAGTTTCTGCCGAGTGCCTCCAACCACAATGTCACTTCTTATCCTCATATTTTTGGAAGAAGCCTTTGTTTAATTTTCTTTTCAAAGTTATTTATACCAACTCGATCATTTCCAAGTTTCCATTTTAAGTGTAGCCGATTGTGTTGTAGGAGAAGCTCCCTTTGGCTTCTCTGACACAAAGGCCTATTTTTATAAACACGGAAATTGTGTGCAGTGAATTTGACTACGGATGGACATCTTGACTCCAGGAGAGTTTCTAAAATGCCGGGGGGAAATTCCCCAAAACGAACATTAAAAGAAATGTTACATCGACGATGGCGCTTTTCAGGTAAGATATTTTTATTGCAATTTTTTTTCATCTTTCTTAAGCACTGCATGTTCAGATTTTCTTATCATTATAATTATTATTATTATTATTATTATTAAAAAGTTATTTTTATTAGCATTATTGCAAAAAAATTTCCGTTTTTCACTTTTCATACTTATCCATGGTATAGTTTATCTTATCATTTTTTTTTTAAAGAGATTGGTTTTGAACAAATCTCCAATAATGGTACGACTCACAATTAAGATTTTTTTTGATTACTAGATAGCTTGTTTGGAATGATAGCATTTCTTGACTTTTTTAACAGGCTTTTTTTTTGTGTTTTTGTTACACTGCGTGGTTTGATTAGCTAATATAAGTATTTCTTTCAATTGAAGAATTACCATTATCACTAGTATAGTACCTGTCAAAAATGATGGGATTATTTATGTAAGGATAGATTATACAAATATGTATTTTAGTATAAATGTATTTATTGCAAACAAAAAAATGCATACCTTGAACAAAATTGATTTACGTTTTGGTTTTTGACAACTCATCATATTTTCTGTTTTTTTAATGATTTTAGATCAATAAAGCAACAGAATTGGATAAAAAACAAATTTATTTCTAAGTATGTGAAACGTGTCAGTTTTATTCATGAAAAATCAGAGATAACAATATTTGTTTTCTGTCCCCCCAGAAGATATCAGCAGCAGTAGTAGTGATGTAGACACAAACACACAGACACATAGCTGTGTGCTTAAGCATATATGAACCCAGTCATGGTATTTACTTTACCCCTTCCTCTCTTTAATGCGACAGAAATCTACAAACAAACAATAGAAATAATGTTGGCTTTCATATGATAAATTTATCATGAAATAATTTTTTACAATGTAATATTGTAGAAAATTTTCGAAGCTTTGAGGAACTTTCATAAACTTTGTAAACAAGAATGGAAAAAAGTTCTTGCTGATTATTGCTTTACAGGGAAAAGTTATGATAACTTTTAAATTGATTCCGAAAGGTTTTCTCTCAAGTAGTTTTAATATAATCTTTAGTTGGCTAAATTTTTTAGATGAAATATTAGTTTTTAAGTAACTTTTCTTTTCCTTAATTTTTTATCACAACATTATATATTTTCAGCTCCATTGTATCTCATGCTTCCAAATTGAGTTGCAGCAATTCAAAAAAGGAAAGTTGCTCTGGACAAGACTTGAACTCACATCACACTAGTAGTTTGTATGTCATCTAGCAATGCTTGTACCACTTTGATTTTGCAATAAAAAGCAACAAAAATACTACGCAGGTTCAATCACTGAGTCAAGTAGTGACAAAAAAAAAAAATGAATTAACTCAGAAAAAATAAATGATAAGTAGTGGAGAGAAAACAATCAAATTCTATGGATTGAATAAAGAATTTGGTTCTAGATTTGCAGAAAGTTAGCGAATACAACAGACATCCATAGAGTACAAAACAGAAGCAGTGATTATTACAATTAAGATAAGGACTCTAATCCTGAGAGATTGATGTATAATAAAGATGAAGGTGCTTGTAAAACATGAAAAAAAACATAATACTTCCATGTGGACATTGATAATGCAAGCTGAACTGAATAGGAATTTGTTTTTATTTATTTGGTTTGAAGTGATCACCAGTTATATTATTAGTTACAGTCATGACCAGTGGTGCAGTGCTAAAGAAGAAGAAAGGAAACATTTAGCTGTCTGTTTTCTGAGAGTAGGGTGGGAATCTTAAAGCCTCCAATTCTCTGAGAAAAGTTTTAAAGTTTAAACAATTTTGGAGATGTTAGATGAGTATTTTGACATATACTGATGAATTTTTCTAATCATTGAATTTTTCAATTAGAGGATTTTACTTGTATGTAAATAGCAAAATGAGGGAACAACATTCCTTCTCCCCCAAAAAGAAAAGGAGCACCATTCCCACATGTTAACAAATAATTAAACCACTGACCATGGCCATTCTTGATATGAAAATGAGGCTCTCATTAAAGCCTTTACAAAAAATGTCAAAGACTTGGCTTCTTGTTGCTGAAGACCAACTCAAATTTAAGCATTGCTCTTCATCAAATTAAACACAGAATTGAATGAAAAGAAGTTTGTATTCATTTGAAGGAATGGTTCAACTTGATCATCCCATCAGCATTTTCCTTACATTTGGAATTGTACCAAACTCAGCCAAGCTCAGTCCTTTCGAAGAAATATGAAATTAGTTGATATCTAAGATGTTATGATCAAAGACTTGGAGTTTTACAGCATCTTAGAGAAAAAAATTAACCGTTTCAAGACTCCTGGGATATATACATATATCCCAAAGGTTTCTATGACTGCATGGATACATATTTCTTCTAGATTTATTTTAGAAATCTACTCAGATGTGTATGTCACAAAAAAAAAACTAAATGAGATTCCTGTTTTTTACAATTATGGACAATATCATAAGAGTGTGAAACCCACACAGAAATTAGTTTGGTTTACTTGACTGAACAGGAAAGATGCTACAAATTTTCTTTATATATATATACTATGTGAAAGTGTATACAGAGAGAAAAAGATGAATTTTAATTTTAGTTTGTTTCATTTTGAACATTAAAAACACTCCAGGAGACATTTTTAATTCAAAACTACACTGCCTAGGTCTTCTTATGTTTTAATGTGTGCTTTTTTTTCAATTTATACATAGTTGCATCAATTTTTACAACCACACCTTAATCATATTACATCAAAACCTGCTCTAATCAAATCTACAATATTCAAAGTATTGCTGAATAGCCTAGAGATCCATAGGCCCTTTGCATATTTCACCTAATTTAGTCAGTTTTACAAACTTATTTTCATTATACTGCTTATATAAATTGTAGTGCACTTTAACAGATTAATTTTGAAAGGGTTAAAGAAGATTAGAATCTTTCTTCTTGAATTTGGGTGCTTTACTTGATTTCTTGTACTGCCTTTTTTTCCTTCAAATTTTGCATGCAAGTTGATGCATTTCAGTTCAAGTCAAAGACTTGCTCTGCCCTGGCAGTCGAGAATGACCCAGAAATTCCTCTTTCATTCGTTCCAGTCCTTTCAAATGGGGAAGGGCACAACTCCATTCCCAATTTTGCCCACCTCAATCATACAGCTTAGGTTGTACTAAGTTAGCTGCTGGGAAATTTATCCTCTTAAAGAGTTTTCCACACTCTTCGTTCATACCATTATTTGAATTCCAATCCTTCTGTGTGTGTGGAAGACATGCTAACCATTACACCATCCAATTTTACCATACTTGAATATGGAATTCTAACATGTATATCTATATTGAAGCTGATAGATAAATCATTGTGTTTCCATGAATGTACTTTTATATATATATATATATATATATATATATTGAGAGAGAGAGATGGGGTTACCGTTCCTAACCAGTAAATAATTAAATGCTAAATGCTATACGTTGTTCAGGAATCGTGAATTGTTTGGCCACCTCTGCAGTATAACATTAATATTTCTTTCATAAAATACCATTATTGATACTTGCTCATTTATTTCTTTAAAAAGAAATATAAAATCAGTAAATTACTTTGGAAAGATTTGACTTATATAATTCCTTTTATTTCTTGAGTGGAATCGTTTCATTCCATTCTGGATTTGTTTTTTTTTTTTTTTTCTAAAAGTGTTTCCTATACGAAAAGCAGACGACATATTGTATCTGATTTTTTTTTTTTTCTTCTATTGATCTTGGTAATTGATTTTTCGAGTCAATTAATACAAAATAATTCTCTGAAGAAAAATAAAAGAATATTTGAGCAGCTGTTTTGCAGGTGATCAGAGGGGAGCCTATAAATATCTAAATATCTTGACATTTATTAGCATGTGCGTGCGGGAAAAGAGTTGAGACAGATTCATGAATAGATATATCTTCAACCTCAGCCTTTTAGCAACCGTTGTTGGACATAGAACTTCCCCAAGATTTGCCCGTCTTCACTATTATTGGTGTCATGGAGCCAATATTTTCTCAACTTGTCTAGTTTGTCATGCGATCTTATTTTTTGTCGGCCACAGTTTGGCATATGATCTCTGGGGATCAATGTTGAGAGTCTGTTTGTCTGATATCTTTGTTACATGACCAGCCCCTCTCCATTGAAGTTTTCTAGTGGTTTCTATGATACCTCTAATTTGTGTTTGTGTTCTAATATAATGTGCTGTACCGTGATGTTGAATAGGATTCTCTCTTGTGCACGTTGCATGATTCTCAGTTTGAGGACAAATATTTTGGTTAGGTTACCTATTTCATGTCTATAGGTGACTGACTGATGAAAGAATGCATTGGTTGTAGACTCTGTTGGTGCTAATGTCCATGGAAAAGACAAGATCTTTTTTTCCCTATACTAACCTATAACCCGTTATCCAGACAACAACGTCTCATCACTCACCTCTGCTACTAAAATATTCTGATGTTCAAAATTTGGTAGATTTCTCTTTATTTCAGAAGATATTGTCCAGGTGATAAAATAAAAATTCAAGAGTGCCAATCATCATTACCAAAACTGTCTCTATCTCTCTCTCTTTCTACCTCTGCCCTCTCACCTACCGTTGTTCTCTCAAAGTTGATATAGTTTTGAATCATGATCTTGACATTCTCCCAAACAGTCTCAGAAAAAACAGATCTAAATAAATGTATGATTTATTGAAAATTGATTTTTAACTTCAAATCTATGATATAACCAGAAATATTTGGAATGAGAAAAACATTTATCAAATCAATAATAATAGAAATGATAAAAGCATTTCATTAAAAAGCATCTACTCTGAAAAATTATGGTACAAATTCATCATTGTAAATCAATGCATATAAACATTTCTTTCTGTGAATCATCATCATCAGTTTCTCAAAGTCTATTGTTGGATATAGATCTCCCCCAGGATTTGCCACACTTCTCTATCATGGGCGTCTCAGAGCCAGTACTTTCTGAATTAGTCTTGCTCGTCTCTCCATCAAATATTCTGCCAGCCTCGGTTACGCATGTGATCTTTGGAGATCCATGTTGTGAGTAACGATGTCCATTGGTTGTCTGCCATTCTTGCGACATAGCCAGCCCATTACCATTTGATTTTTTTTCTAGATTCTATTATGTTCCTGACTCTTGTCTTCTACCGGATGTATTGTGCTGTCTAGTGGTCTCTCTATGTGAGGTTGAGCATAATTCTTTCATGTGCACGTTGCATGGTTCTCAATTTGCGGGTCTGCTTCTTGATTAGTCAGCTCCATAAGTGATTATTGGGATGATGCATTGGTTGTACACCCTTCTTTTTTAGGATTAATGGGATATTCTTGTTTTTGAAGGTTGGTCTTGCTCTGCCAAAGGCTTGCCATTCTAGGGTGAATTTTTGCTTGATTTCTTCTTCTTTTGTGAGTCTCATGGAGATTTGTTGTCCTAGGTAGATGTAGTGGTCTACTTTATCCAGTTCTCTGTCCTTGATTTTTGATTAATGGTTTTTTTTTTCTGACGTGGTTATTGCACTTGATCTTTGTCTTGCTGAAATTCATGCGTAGGCTGACTTTCTTGGTCTTTTCTGGATCTAGATTGTGTTGAGTGATGGCGTCCATGACCTTAGGAATTCCCACTGAGTCAAAGACCTTTTTGAAATTGATAAATGCTACAGCGAGTGGTACTTTATATTCTGCTGCTTTTTCTTTCAGCTGATTCATCAAATGCAGGGTGGTCCATAGTCGATTAGTTTCTTTTAAAGCTGGCTTGCTCTCGTGGTTATTTTCCATCTAGTGTTCTTGTGATTTCGTTGGTGATGATTTTTGTGAAAAGCTTGTATATACAGTTGATTTGGCTTATTGGTCTGCAGTTGTTGAGATCTTTAGGGTTTCCTTTTTTTATATAAAAGCATTATGATTGCAGTGTTCCAATCATCAGATGTTATCTGGTCCAGGAGCCTTTTTTTTCTTCATCTGTTTGGTGGCTTGTTCCACCTCCCACGGGGTTACTTCTGGGAAATCCTCACGTTGATTGCTTACGCCCTGCATATCCTGTTCATTGTTTTGTAGTCCTTGTTTGGATAAATAGAGTTTTTTGGTAAAATTCTAACATTCAAGAATCCTGCCCCTGTCTGTGGTCAGGTCTGCTTTTTCCTCAAGTATGCTGGTTATTTGCTTCTGTCCTAAACTGAGGCCTTTGTTTATAGCTTCGAAGCCCCAACCTTTTTCCAAAGTTGATTCAGTGACTGCTGTTATGTATCTCTTTCTGGCTTCCCTCTGCTTTTCCTGATTATGTTATATGAATAATTAAATCTTAAACAAAGTTGTTGGTTTATAAGAACAACTATGAAATGAATAAATAAATATTACTTCAGAACATAAGGAATGAAATAAAAACAAAAGGTAATCGATATTTGATTCCCCAAAAAAGGGTGACTTATTTTTTATCATTTTCTTTGTGTTATCCATTCTTCTTCAAAATACAAAATATTTAAAAACAAAAACTACTCCAAGACTCCAGGGGAATATAAATCCCATGGTTTCTTTAACTGCTGGGATATATATGTCTCTGAGATTTATTTTAGAATAAGATGCATGTGTCATGAAAAAAAAATTAATGAGATTCTCCCAGCTTCTTCAACCACAAACAAGTATGTCTTTATAGTATGAAATCCATGCCGAAATGAATTCACATTACATTAATGAATAGAATCAATGTGTTGTGATGTTATCTGCTAATTCCATGTTTTTTCTCTGTCTTGAGACAAAAGTATCCCATCATGATTTCGGTTCTTCAAAAAATAGAAAATTATTGGTAATATAAAATATATTGGTACCTAGCATATATGAATCACACGTACCAGAACCAATTATCTCTGACATTATATTTTAAAATAGATCTTTCATCTAAAATTATCGATCCTTTACCTAGAATTATCTAAAATAATAGATCTTTTATCCTGAATTATCTGAAAAAATGCATCTATTTATTTAAAATGATCTTAAAGACCCTAAAATGTCATATATTTTGAAAAAACAAAAACACTATTTGTAGATGATGCCTAGTTGTGTGTTCATGTGAATTTTCAAGGTTGTAACCCTAACAGTGCGACCAGAATTACCCAGGGACATATACAGACATGGATACTCAAAGAGAGAAAAATCTAGTGCCATTTAGCTGGTTGGTTGGCCATTTTTTGGAGCTGCAGTGATTTGATACATTTTTTAACCATTAAATAAAAAGTCAAGACATTCTTCGCTGCTTTATATCATTCAGAAAAATTCAGGCACTAAGCACTTTAATATGGTTAATCCTGGAAGGATTGAATATACACAGCCGTGGATCCAGGGAAGGGGAACAGCTGAATCAAAAACTGAAAAAATATATTTTTTACACAAAAAATTTTATAAAAATCAATTCTAATATTTCTCAGGAGTCATGAATTAACCTTAAAGATAAAAAGTTATTTGTTTTTCATCTTATATAAGTAAGATGTCTTCAGCATTAATCTTTGAGATTTTCATTAATTGGTTCCATGGAAAATGTCTTCAATTATATTACATTAACCTTTGATCAATTCTAGTGGTAAAATCTATATACTCCTGTCAGTCAAGTTTATTTTAGACAAACTTTATCCACTCTAAATTTGGGTCCATTGATAATATTCTAGGTATGGCAATCTTTTGTTTAACATGCATAAACCTATGGCAGTATTTAACCATCATAAAAAGGCGTAAAAAGCATTTTCTATTAAATCTAATAATAAACAATATCATATTCATTAGAAATTACAGCTGTAATGAAATTAAAAGCCTGTCTTTTGTTCTTTACCTAAAAAAAATCAAATGTCAATTCTCCAGGCAGGATCTATTGTTTCATTATCGTACCTTGATGAATTTATCATGAACAATCTGATAAAGAACAAAAGCCTTTTAATTTCATTATTGTATTGTTTTCAAAAGGATTCTATTTTTTAATGAAAAAAAATTATACCTTTCGGAGCATTTTTTATGACTTTTCAATCCTCTGTATGCTGATCAAACCGTAGATTAACCCAGGTATTCATTGATAAACATAATTTTTTTTCCACTTATTCCCCCACGCCCACCCACCAACCCGCTCTAAATCTAAATCCTGGATCTGCCCCTTATATCTGTGGGAATATATCATATTGATCTCATGATGAATCGCTTGATGAATAGGTTATGAAAAAGATGTCTTCATCATCACGAAAAAATAATTATAATGACTATAAAAAAATGAAATACATCTGTAACTTTGAACTGAGAAAAAATTCTAGAACATGAAAAATGAGAAGAAGTCCAAAAAAGCATTAGTAATCAATATTTAAGTTGAAGAAAATGCTGGGCAATTTGGCATCATGTTTTTAAGTTTATTCATACCTTCCTCAAGAAGAAGGAAAACATTGAAACTAGCATTCTACGGGAAATTATGAATCACAACCACCCATATATACTTTTTTCATCTCGAAAATTAAGCAATGGTAGCAGTGGTGTTGGAATTAAGTGACCTCAGTGAAAATACTACATATATTATGAATCATGAATTCATTTTGGATAGAAACTAAGACAACAATTAGGCATAAACTTACATTGTAAATTAAACCCACCCACTATAAATTTATTTTTGTTGGCAATTTTCATTAAGCCAAAAAACTGTTTACCCTGCACATTAAAGAGAGTGTGTGTGCAAAATTTCAAGTTTCTTCAATAAATGATTGGGGCTGCGCAAAGTCTGGATACAGATATTAGTTTTTTAAAATCAGTCGTTGGACATACACTTTCATCAGGATTTGCCACACCTCTCTATCATGAGCATCATGGAGCCAATATTTTCTGAATTTGTCTAGATCATCTCTCCATCTTGTATTCTGTCGGCCCTGGTTGTGCATGTGATTTCTGGGGATCCATGTTGTGAGTCATGGTGTCCATCAGTTGTCTGCCATTTGAGCTTTCTAATGGATTCCATGATGTCTCAGACATTTGTCCTTTCTCTAACATAATGCTGTCTCATGATCTCTCCATGTGAGGTTGGGCATGATTCTCCCATGAGCACATTGCATGGATCTCAGTTTGATGGTAAGTCTTTTGGTTAGGTTCTATGTTTTAGCTCCATAGGTGACTATCAGGAAGATGTATTGGTTGTGTACCCTTTTTTTGAGGACTGATCGGATCTTCTTGTTTTTGAAGGTCGAGCTTGCTCTGCAGAAATCTTACCATCTTAGAGTGATTCTTCACTTGATTTCTTCTTCTTTTGGTGATTTTCATGAAGATTTGTTGTCCGAGATAGATGTAGTTATTTATTTTCTCCACTTCTGCATCTTCGATTTTGATCATTGTGTTCTTATTTCCGACGTGATAGTTGCATATGACCTAAACCCAGCAAGAGTATTTAAACTGGTCTGTTGTGGGTAGCAATGATTTATTGAGTCAACTTTTTCTGTATATCCAATCTTCTTTACTGGCATTTTTTTTTTCTTGAAGGAATCACTATTATCTTTTACACTTTGAACCCAATTTTCTTTTCTTTTAAAACATCAAACCTCTTTCAACTTATAATCACATTTACTCATATTTTCTCACCGTCCACCTAAGACCTACTAAGTGTAGCTTCTTGTACAGAATTGATTTTAAAGAAGAATAAAGGCCACGATGGTAATGATAATAATAAAGATAATGATAAAAAAAAAAATGATTATACTTACTTAATTCAGCAAGAAAAAGACGATACTGTAGCCAAATCTGAGGAACTGTCAGTTTGAATTTGTCCGGTTCAGAGGAGTTAAGATAAGAAGATGTTCACTTTGAAGTGTTTGCTTTCACTGGACAATGGAGGCTAGGTCTCTTAGTATACTCAATCGTGTGGAAAATTATGGGAAAAGTAGAGAGTTGAAAGTTCTATGTAAAAGCATTTAAGGTATTGAAGGAAATGAGTCAGAAACAAACTGGTTTTGGTAATATTTAGGTGCAACTATATTGTGCAGTCTACCAGGTCCAGTCTCTGGTCCAAGTAGGCCATGGCTTATCTGCCTTTTTGCTAAGATCAAAGTGTGGTATCTGTTCCCCATCAACTCAATATCTGATGTCTCCAATGTTTGAGACTCACCAAGAGCTAATCTTATATTTCTGATCTACACAGTTCACTAACCATTCTAGATTGATTGTCTGAGTAGTTACAATGGAGGCAACTAAAATTAAGATGGAAGAGACTTAAAATTAGTTTAAATCTACAAAACATTACCTGATGAAATTCATTTTAGAGGATGTTATAATTGTTAGGGAAGAAAAAGATGGTCCAAGTATAATTTAAAAAGCCACAGGTAGAAATAAGAAGCAAAGAGAAGCAAAATGAATGTAATTTAAAAGAAGATTTTATGCAGAGGTTTGGGGTCAGGATTTTCATTGATTAGAACAATTTGTATAGGTAATAAATTATATGAATTATATCTTTTTTTTTGCTTCTAGCCACTTGACTTTGCTTCTCATTATGAAAGGCAAAGGAAAATCTATTGAAAAAGGTTTTTATACACAGTTTTTTGTTGATAAATCAAATTATTTAAGGTTAGTTCTCAGGTTGGGTTATTCATTAACTTAAATAATTTTCATAAGGAATAAATGAAATCTTTGTTTTAATAATTGTTTTCCTTTCATCTTGTATTTTACCACGATGCAGAAAAATATGGTACTTAAAAAAACATTGTATTGATAATACATATTAACCAAAAAAAATTAAAATAAAAAATTTCCTGTAAATTGATTAGCATTATAACATTTTTGTATTTTTCATCACATAAATTCCACAAGGTAGGTAATCCATTATTCTACTCCATTGATCTGTTTTTATTTTACCTTTTTGATTTTCAAAAAATGACCACATTAACAATCTTTTATACTTATTGAACAAATAACGAAATTCCTTTTCAATTTCAATCCATAATTGTTTAATATCATTTTACAAGTGATTCCTTTCCAAAACGCTTTTCATAATTCTATCTTCTCGTACATAACTCATTTGACGATACTATTTTTTGGTAAATGTATTTTGGAAATTTTTTTTTATTCACCTCTTCACTTAAAAAGAGATAAAACATTTTTAGATGCCAACTTTTGCTGTCTTTATGTTTCCAGCATGTCTAGCATGGCACTTTCTTACTTGCACCAAAATGCATGTTTAGTTTATAAACTCTTTTTAAATAAACTATTAATTTCTGCACATTTAGCTTTCTTTAAGGAAAAAAAGGAAAAGAAAGATCAAAAAAAAATAAGTTGCCTTATTTATAATGTTTAGTCTTTATTCATACAAAAATATAACTTCAGTGAAAAAAATATTTATTGTATGTGGTTTAGTTGGACTATTTCCCTCATCTCCCTTGTTCATTTTTTCATAGTGTTTTGGACATGTAATTCTCCAGCCTTCTTCAGGTGTCATTTGTTCTGGAAGTATGCTTACCTTTCCCACTATGCACATTGTGTCTGGTTTCGCATCTCTGTGTTTTGGAGATTATTTGCCCCTGACTTTTGTGCCTTTGTATTTGTATTGGCTTCCCTTTAATTGGGTAACTTCTTCAACAGTTGTAGGCTTTCTGGGGTCACACACAAAGTGCCTTCCTGATCAATTTTTCCCAGAAGCTATTAAGATCAATATTTGGTCTGCTGATTTCCACTGGAAGTAGTTTCAATATTCCAGAACAAATGACACATGATGATCAGAAGATATGTAGCTAAGATATTGTGAAAAAAAAGAAGAGTAAGGTCTGAAAAATAGTCTGACTATACATCACAGAATGATAAAGATACACCTAAATTCATTGACATGAATTTAATTGCTAGTTTTTAATCCAAATCACTATCTATGAAAATATATCTTTTTGAATCAAGCAATTCTAAATAAGATTTCTACATTCATAGCCAATATATCAAAATTCAGATAAAAGTGTGAAAAAAAAAATGCTATAAGATGTTCTTGAAATCTTGGGTTAAAAATAGATCTGCAGATGATCGGATTAATCCATCAAATTACAGGATAAAAGCCCCTGTCTATTGCAAGTTATCAATTTCAAAATGAAATCCCCCGACTCGCAGATAGAATTAAGTTGCCATCAATTAAAATGGGGATTTTATTTAAATTAGCTGGAGACCTGAAATGAAGGAACTTCACGTCAATGTTCTAAATCTGTTCTTCCTTTTCTTTTTCTACTTTCCTAAACTTATATAAGAAAAAAGTTTATATTTTTTTTAACTTAGGGAAGAATCATGGACATTCCAAACTTTATTCAGTTGATTGAACACCTTTGTGTGACTAATGTTATTAGTCCAATCTTTCAACCCATCCATCCTACATCTGCGTTCTATTACTCTCAGAATAGTCATTAACAATCCAAGCATTGTCTAGACAATTAAACTCCTTCTTTGTATTGTTAATTTTGTTACCGTCACGTTCCAGGCAGACTCGATGGAACATAAGAAAGCCGTATCCAAATGGTGACATAGAAAAATCTGATATAGTGAACCATTTTGGTTGAGAGAAGTACACACATAATCCTCTCTGAGATGATGTCCAGGTAGTGGACCGGGAATACTAATGGAGGGTGTAAAGATTGAAAGTAGTGTTTTACATTAGCTTTGCTTTCTTAAGATCTTGTAATATCATTGCTATGATGCTCTGTTTCTATTGCTATGAAATGAAAAGGAAGTTTTCTTAATCAATTGATCCTCTGAGAATGATAGAAAATATTGACAAAATTAATGATACTTTCTTGTTTCTTAATTCAATAGAGAATCACTACAAGCATATTTTTGAGAGTTTTTTTTCTCTCGATGAGAAATAGCCTTAGCTCAAAATCTCCTAACCTATGAGGTATTCCTTTTTGTAAACCTCAGAAGAGGAAATCATTGTCCACTCCAGTTTCTCTGGGTCAACATGAGATGCTCCTCACTTGTTCATTCAGAAATTAGTTCTTTACCTAATGGCTTTTACCAGCTGGACAGTTTGTATTTCAGTCAGGTTTTGTTTATTGTTTTCACCTCAAGCTAAATGATGATCAGACTCATAGCTGTAAGGGTATCAGTTAATATTGTTGAGTGAATTCCCTGGAAATGGAAGTCTTCCACATTCTGCACAATAGCCAAAGACTTGTCATCGCAATCTTTTGTTCCAACTGGGATGACTTGCAAACTATAGTTGGGTTAAGAAAGCAATGCTCTTTTTTCATGGGGGAGAAGCCTAACAGCAACCTCTCATCACAGTTTTACATTTTCTTTCTTTGTGTAGTTTGATGAAAGTTATTGCCAAGCTGTTTCAAACCTTGTTTTATAGGAAAATAGGCACTTTGTTAAATTAAAGATGGCTGATTTTAGTCAGCAGCCATTGTTGACTTATCCTGTGTGGACAGCGTATGATTGAAAATCTCTGCTGAGATATTGTTAGCTGATGAAATGTTTGCCCTGGGATCAAACTAAGAAGACATTGGATAAGTGACAGTTCTATTTTCACAGGGTTAGCAGTGAAACTAAATTTTGCTTGTGAGGGATGAATCAAAAAAATTCTCTTGTTATATTATCATAAAAATTTTATGGAGTTTTATCTTTGAGATTATTTTAGATACCTAAATAAGCTAACATCAGTTTCCCCTAAACAGAAAGATTGTTTGTTGGATTATTTTCAAGAATTTTATTCTGTAGTTATGATCTCAATGGACAAAAAGATCAGTAATATGAATCTTTTATTCATGGAAATGCCAAAGAGATAATATTTTTTATCTGATCATGTTTCTGGACATACTGTGATAAGTTGATCTAATTGGCATATAGAGATGTTTGCTAAATATTTTCTATTTACAAACCATAAAAATTGTCATTTTTGTTTATTTTGTTCTATGCTAGTAGATAATTCAATCAAGCCTACAAAACCCAGTCACTTCAATATCTTCATCTATATTTATTTCCTTTGTTTATGATCAATATTTTTTCTCTTTGATATTTAAGTATAAGTTTGATAACTACAAACTTGGTTCTACTTCATATTCATGAGTCGCACAATAAAGACTGAACTTACTAACAAAGTCTTCGCAAGGTTGAATATTTGTTGGACAATATCAAGTTTGGTTTAAGGCTATTTTTATGATTACTCCAAGGTAAATGCATTCCTAATAGTTTACAAGATAAGGTATTTTTTTTTTATCTGCGCAAACTCTGATTTAAGGTCATATTGAATACCCAGTGAACAATGAGCTCACTATCAGTTGCTTGCAAGATCAGATACTTATTTGATAATGTCAATTTTGATTCAAAGCCATATTTGCAGTGTGTTCAATGAGGAACAAACTCATTGATAGTGGCAAGAAAGATAAGATATTCGTTGAACTAAGTCAACCATGATTTCAAGCCTTATCTATAGACTTTCCACTGAAGAACACTAGAGTTATTTACTTTGGCTTAGGGATATTAATTGAACGTCCAGTGTGATATGGACTGACTATCAATGATTTGCAAGGTTAGTATGCTGATTACCGCTACCGAGATTTCGGAACTTCAAGATTAAGCTCTTCTGTTATCAATTTTTGCATAGTCTTTTCTTCCTCTCATTGTTGCAGTTAATAAGAATTTTCCCAGTCGAATACCCGCTGACCATTGGTGTAAGTAGCACGAGTAAGAGTTCTCAAAGGACAATACCTTAGCAAAAACTCAGCGAGAGATGCCTATAGCTAGTCAAACTTCTCCATTCAAAATCTCCATTCTTACTTATTTGTTTTTACTAACAAGTAATGGTATTTTGATTATAATCATTATCATTATTTAAACTTTGAGATGTGATATTTTCATTATTAATTTTAACCTAGTCTTTCCTTCCATTTATTTTGGCTTTTTATCATAACATTCTAGGCTAGTTACTTTGTGATAATCATAGTAGTATGAAGTGAAAATGAATTTCCTCTCTGAATATTCCATAATATCGACCTTGTATGAGGTCTCCCTTGAAACTTTAAAGCCATTTTGAATATATCGAGAACCCATTGCATCACAAATATTAAGGAGAAAGCATGTGTGTACAGACGTTCTCTCACTGGGCTACTCAGTCGTCACTGAGATGCCTTTGAGTGAGTTCCTGTACTCTATGACTGAGCTTTTTTTGGCAGAACATTACATCATTTAAGCCCATTAGCACCCTTCTTTTCCAGATTTGGTTCCCAGGAATTTCTGGAATCATTGTTAAAAGGGAGGACATTTCAGATTATGGACAAAATGATGGCAACACCAAAAAAAGGACTTCGCAGTCTGTTCAGAAAAGTGGACGGGACACTGGTATGAAGGCATGAGATCCTAAAAGGAGTATTCAAAGGGGGCTAAGGTACTATTGAGATAGGTAGGCTATTTTTGGTTAATATTAAGTGACTGAATACTGTCCGGACAGACTCTCCTTCTACGACAGCATCATCATTGAAACCATTTGTTCCAACTAAATTCTTTATCATTGATCCTTCTACCACCATAGGTTTATTCAGTTTTTATATTGTTCTGGCTGGCTGTATATATATATATATATATATATATATATATATATATATATATATATATATGACACTTACAAATTACACCAATGCAGTTTACAAAATTTTTTCTTTAATCTCTTCTCCCCATCCAATAGGTTTACATAGGGGGGAAGATTTGCAATGCATGTTTATGCTAAATCGGTCCCTTAATCTGTGTTCGGCAGCATCCATGCTTGTTTTTTTGGAAGTTTGGAAGTGATCAACGCCCAGAAAAAAAGTGAGAGAAGTAATTTATTGATGACCACTTTTTCCTAGTTTTTTTAATCAATGGTCTCCAACACAGCTGCAAAAAAATGTTGGTCATGTGAAGGTTTCTATTGAGCCACTAACTAGACCTTTTTTTTCTGTCTTTATTATGTTTTTTTGCTGCTTTTTACCACATTCTGGCCAATCTATTTCTCAACTGTCAAATTGAATTGCGAAGATCCGGAATAAAGATGTAGCTTCTGGGCAGACTTGAACTCATATCCTGTAATTCCAGAGCTAGCCTTGATGGCCAAAGAATTCATAAGGTAAAAACATTGCGATGAAATGGGACAGCTTGGATGAAGAAGCAAGTCGATAAAAATATTTGAAATGCTGAAATACTTCGTCACAGAGTATCAAGCAATCTCATGCTTGTTTGAATTTCTCTGTGAAGCTTGGCAACATAGTTTTATGAAATCCTGGAAGAGTTCCAACTCTTGCTTACGTTGTCATGTATAGGCTCTTGATGAAAAAAAAATTCCCACAGTTATCAAATGAATCTGAATTTGGGTTTTTGCATAAAAAGGACTTTATATTTATATATATTGTATTATTAAGAAATAGATATATAATCCGACGGAATGATTAAATTGTGCCATATCATATTGAAACTCTATTTGAAATGATCTTCCGTTACTATGTGGTGGATGTATCATTTGGCCTACACAATGTAGATAGAATAAACAATTAAAGAAAATGGGTCAGCTGCAGGAATCAAACCCGCGACTTATAGGCAATCTCATTTCATTGTTTGTTCCATTTTCGTTGTCTTGGCCAAATGATTCATTCACTGTGTAATAACAGTGAAGAGATAATTTTGAACAGAGTTTCAATATGATATAACAAAAATCATAATTACGTGTATATATATATATATATATATATATATATATATATATATATATATGGTGAGGAAATGGATGAGAATTATCTGCTAGTAAAAGTTAAGAAATTCAGAACAATATTAACCTAGCATCATCTATCCCTTTTCTCTGAACCATTTTAATTGCAAAATTTTATCTTTTTTCTCCTTTTGATGTTTGACAAAAAAAATCAGTCTCCTAAAACATGAAATGGGAATCTAGTTTCCGAAGTTTTATATATTGATATTGTCTATTAAACTCAGTCCATATATATTTACAAATATACACCTAAAGAAAAAGAAAAATATCCTTAAATCAGGAATAACTGCATGAATATAAATGTGTGTGTATATGCATTTATATATAAACAAGTGTGAGTCATAAGTCTGTTGCCTTAGATGTAGGTATTAGCTGAATTTTTATCCAAAAATTTTACTATATAATTCTCAATCTACTGAGTGACCCCCCAAAAACACTAAGGATTTGGTGGACTACTGTCACTGAAACATAATTTGAATGGTTCCAAAATGTGTTTGGAGTAATTTGCCAATAGTTAACCTTAATTAGTAATAGAATGGCCAAGATAACGGCCAGGCAAAATGTTAGTGTATCTCTGAATCTTTGAGGTGAGGTATTATTATTATTTCTACTATTATTCGGACTATCCTCATCTTGGTTGTTACTTCCCCACACCTACCAGATGATACCTGATAAAGGCAAAAGGTATTGAGTTAAATTTTAGCAACTATAGTACATCAAATCCTAAGCCTTTTTTTTTTTTTTGACATTTGAAAAAGAAAAAAATAATCAAAGGAGACTGATCTATAAGTAGCATTTGACAGATATTTCCCCTTACATATTTACAGGCATATAATAAAACCAACTACACAGCATATTAGAAACAATCAACCAAAACTGTCAGTATACATCTCTTTGGTTTTTAAGCTAGTCTATACCAGTGGAGCTAGAGGTCTGAAAATTCAAGCATTTAATCCATGTTATATCTAGGAAAACTTTTTTTTCTACTTTCCATAATTCCTCCCTCTTTTAAATAGTTCTTTTAATGGTGAGTATATCTGTGAATTTTTGAGATGAGGTATTATCATTATCTCTATTATTATTCGGACTATCCTCATCTTGGTTGTTTTTCATTCAACGTTTCGGCCATATGGACTCATAGCGTAGTGGTTACAGAATCAGACAAAATTACTGCTAGTAATCTGATGGTTCTAGGTAACAATCCTAGTGTGAGACAATAATAATACTACTAATGCTAAGAGGGGAGAGCAGTCAATATATCCCTGTCGGTTAAATAAAGGGCTCGGTTCGTTACTTCCCCACACCTTCCAGATGATACCTGATGAAGGCCATAGAGTACAACGGCCGAAACGTTGTATAAAAAACAACCAAGATGAGGATAGTCTGAATAATAATAGAAATAATAAATTTTAATGGTGAGTTGAACTTGTAATGTAAGTTCATGCTACGGGATCAGGATTTGTTTCTGTACGTGCACAGATGATTTGTCTGGCCAAGCCACAGCTGAAGGATTCTCGGGAAGTGTGGACAGGGAATATTAGTGTCAGTTTTGGGTCCGCTGGTGTCTGTTTTCCAGGTCTCTCTCTGACGCTAAGCTGTAGCAAACCTATTGGCTTCGCAGGCCTCTGAACCTCTGCAAACAGTTGATCGGAACCTATGTCTGTCCTAATACTGAAGGCCTTTAACAAAGCTGTATGTAGATTGAATTTCAGTATTTTCTCAGCTGAATTATTCCTAACCGAAATCATCTCAAATTTTCCTTCAGATCAATTTCCTGATCTTCCTTATTTTAACTTGGTGTTTTCTTTGAAGAAAAAGGGAAACAGAATTTTCTTGAAAGCTTGAAACCTTGGCTCAAATTAAGCAAACATTTTCTAATCAGTGAAGCATCTTGTACTAAACAACTTTAAGCAGAAAAAATTGGAAATGGCAAGTGAACAATTTGGCACATCTTATGTTAGTGTTCGCTCAGTAGGTACTTTTAGTATTTTTGGTAAAAGAGATGACTTAACAACAAAAAACATTGTAAACTTTGGTAAATATCATGCTTTCTTGTGGAATTTAGAAATTGGCTTCCTCTTCATTCCTCGAGTTCTAAATATATATTTCTGTGAATAAATATATCTAAAATACGCGTGAGTGTATTTAGAACAATTCATAAGAAAATCCCAATCGTCTTAAAGAGAAGAGTATATAATCGAAGCATCCTCCCAATAGTCACATAG
Source organism: Thysanoteuthis rhombus (assembly GCA_963457665.1). NCBI lineage: Eukaryota > Metazoa > Mollusca > Cephalopoda > Oegopsida > Thysanoteuthidae > Thysanoteuthis > Thysanoteuthis major. Next base: position 32,415,475 of record OY735219.1, read on the forward strand.
GGAGCTGAAACGTAGAAATGGAACTTGACCAAGTGACTGACCCTTGAACTGAGGACCATCCAATGTGCACAAGAGTGAATCACGCTCAATATCACGTGGAGAGACCATAAGACAGCACAGTATATATTGGGAAAAACAGGAGTCTGAGACATCATAGAAACCATTGAAAAACTCAAATGGCAATGGGCTGGTTATGTTGCAAGAATGGCAGACCACTGATACACATCACAACTCATAACATGGATCCCCGGAAATCAAATGCAGAAGTAACCCTGGTAGAATATGAGATGGTGAGACGAATGAACAGGTTAAAAAAATATTGGCTCCACGATGCCTATGATAGAGAGGTGTGGTAAATCCTGGGGAAGGTCTGTTTAATGATGAACAATAAAATACCACTGATGATTATCATGTGATAATGCAGGTTTCAAGACCTTATATGAAATTACTCCTGATAAGGTGTACAAGAAATGTAAAATTCTGATATAATATTTTCTATGTGCAAAGTTGGTGATGGACTTAGTGTATCAAAAGCAGTACCTGATTAAAATATATAGGCCCCTGGGCTACAGGTACTGTGAGGTCACCCTCAAAATAAAACATCAGTTAATTATAAATTCTAGAAAACACTGTTTTCAAATACCATGAGAGCAAGTCCGTTTTAGTAGTTCTCAGTCATTATAAACCATCATACAATATATATATATACTGTACAGAGTTGGTTGGGGTTTTTTTAGCCGTAGAATGTTTGCTACAAATATATGTACAATATATTAATTGAAACGTTTTTCGAAAAGATGATTTAGAGCTCTTATACACTGATTCAGCATTCACACTTGGAAATCAACACACATTCGAAATCTAACCTTTTTTTTGTTTTTGTTTCCGCTAACCAAAAATACATCAAATTGTAACTCACATAGCTAGAGAGAGTCTGGTTAATCAGTCCTTCTACTGCCAGCAACCAGATGCTGATGGCCTGTAGACCATCCATTGTCACTTTTTTCTTTTCTTCTACGGATGACCAACATTTGGTCCGCAAACATATAAGCAAGAGTCACTTCTCTATCGCTCTTTCTTTTACTTGATACTTTTTCTCTTCTTTTTTCCTCCTGCTTTCTTTCCTTTCTCACGCCACTAAAACTACAGTCTATTTTTCTTATGTCCGCTGCTGAAATCCTTACACACCTTTCCTTTTTTATCAACCCCTTATTCACTTTCTTTCTCGTGATGTCGTTTTAATTAAGTGGTTATGACTGGCTATCTGTGTGTGTGTGGGTAGGGCAGTCCAAGAGGCTGGGCTTTATCTCCTGAAAAAGGTTGATCCTTTACCCCTTCATACTTATATATAAGTAAGTAGTATATTTTCCAAGTCAGAGTATGTATGTATAGTTCACACTTTTTTTTTCATCTTACTATGCCTTTATCTAGCACAGATCAAAAGAATGGTGAAAATAGTTTCTTATTTAACACAAAATAATAATGATAACACTAAACATTCAAGATGCATGACTATTTTGAAAAAAAAGAAATCATACTTTGGAAACTGAAAGATTATAGAGTAAAACAAGCAAAAGGACTTTCAAGAACTACCTGAAACAAGAAAGCACTCAGAGATCACATAGCTCTGCCATCACTATACATTAATGAAGATCTGAATGAAAATGAGTTACCATTTTTTCATAATTCAAACCATTCTCTTAATACATTAAAAAATGTCTCTCAATCGAAGATAAAATTCTGGATTACCCCCCCCCCAAAAAAATCCGATCAATTTTTCCTTAGCCTGTTACCTACCATTGCACAGAATTTGATTGATATTAATTTGGATCTTTTAGAGATATTGTGTAGACAAATAGACAATCATGAGTGCATACAAAAAAAAACATATCTCGATAATAAAAAGCTTCCTGGATCCATCCCAAAATACAATCAAATGTTTTTTAGTCCATGACCCACTCTTCTGCCGATTATCATTGGAATTCATTGAAAACTTTTGGAGATATTGCCTGAACAAACAGACAAACAAACAAATGTATACCTCTTCCAACTTTGTTGATAGAGGTGAATGATTTCTCAGACATTGTCCAAGGGACATAAATTGTTAGTAAATATTGTAGTGTGAACATTTTCATTGTGAGTAAAAGTAAAAAAATCTTGGTGGCTCGGTTCCATAAATGGTTTAATCTCTATCATACAAATTTCGGTCTTTCCATCAGAATTTGCATCTACTTTACAGATTTGAATAAAATTTGAATGATGCACTTAAAAATTTTGTGAGATTCTATAAGTATGCAGTAACCAGCGCCAAGAGGAAACTTTGTGTCAAGTTTTGTATTATATAACTCACATTGCATCTAAAACTTCCAAAAAATATTTTTTCAAAATTCTGGTTGCAATATAAAGGTTATTTATTAATATTCTTCATCATCATCATCAGTGGTCTTTGGATATGGACGGAGCAGAGTCAATACTTATTGAAACTGTCCAGTTTGTCTTGCCATCTCATATTCTGTCGGCTTCAGTTCTATATTTAATCTTTTGGGATCCATGTTGTGAATAATGATGTCCATTGGTTATCTGCCATTCTTACGACATGACCAGCCTATTGCCATTTGAGTTCCCTGATGATTTCTATGGTCTTTTTCCTTAATGTACTGTGCAGTCTTGTGGTCTCTCCAGGTGATATTGAGCATAATTCTCTCAAGTACACGTTGCATGGTATTTAGTTTGCTGGTCAGTCTCTTGGTAATTCTAACCCAAGCATAGCCTTGCAAAAGTTAGCATCTCTTTAAATTTCCAACAATAAATTACCACTCTAACTGAGTGTTTCAAACTTCCGATGCAAGATATGTAATTTAGTTAAGTGTTTTAATCTTTTAGATACAAGGTATGTAATTTGATGCAAATACAATTTGTAAATGACATCACAAATTAGTTATTCTTGGGGGGAATTAAATGATAAGGGTCAAGATTATTTTTTCCAAACAAAACTTTCCATTTTAAAGAACCTTTTAGTTAAAGCATTTTCACTATGGATATCGTACTTCTAGTTTTACTCATTGTTATTGTAGTTTTTTCATCACAACACAATAGGTCAATACACACACCATCATTATCACTTCTCACCTCTGCCAACAAACTTGAAGAGGCATACGTATTCAGTAATGTATATCTCTAGAAGTTCAAGAATGAATTCCAACAAAATTTTGTGGAAGAGCGGACAACAGGCTACAGAGTAAAAGATAAAATATTTGGGTAGATCTATGCGCAGTTTTTTACCTTGGCAATGGCATTGGCTGAAGTATGCGTTCTCTGAGTGCTTTCTAGTGTTTTTCTTAGTTTTACTCCATGTCATTATTATTGCTTTTTATCAAAACATTTGGGATCAATAATAGTAAAAAATTTTTTTTTCATTTTACCAATAAACATGACATATAATATTGTTCCTCATTTTTGTATATCATTGGTGGAGAGGGTACAATTTAAGCTTATTGCCTCAGAAGTAGAACCCAACTTTGTGGTTTCTTGTAAAACAGTATCTTGTGTTATACACAATTTTTTTTTTTTTTTGAAAGTGGAATAAACATTTCAATATTCATAGAGTAGCCAGCAAGTGCAGCTGGCATTCCCAAAGCAGACAATAAAATCAAATTGAGCGGACAGTTATTCATGAATGAAATTCCACAAAATGTTATTTAATGGTTATTTTGGGACCATACACTCTTCAATCGTGTGGAATGGAATAAAGATACTTATAAGACGATAAAAAGGATTGAAGGCATCATATAAAAAGTAAAAGAAACAGTCACTCAACAGAAACCATCACATGACCAATGTCTTTGGGCAGAATGTCTTGTAAGGGGTGATCAATTAAAAATTTGAAAGAGGGTGACCGATGAATATGTTACTTCTCTCATCTTTTGTTTGGACAGCGATCAGTATGAAATCTGAATTTTCAAAAATCAAACGGTCACCAACTAAGGGATCAATTTAGTATAAACTTACATTTTACATTGAACACCCCACTAAAAATCTATCTGATTACTATGCATCGTTTTGGCTACTTACTAGTTCAGATAATCTAGAATCTTAGTAATTTGCAAATAGATGGAATCAGATCATTATCAAAGTGAGTGCCAACCCAGACCAGAAACACTAATATTTCTTAATAGATTTTCAAAAATGAACTTGATGGAAACATTCCTTTGGATTTCATCAGTACACTCAAAAAAACTGCATTGGGATATGTTGTGTGGTTTTTGAGTTATGCTGTGACAAAACATAGTGAATTCTAGTTGAACTTGTGAGGGGTAAATTCACCTGTAAACCTGAAAATTTTTGAATGAATTAAATTTTTTTCGGTGTAAATTATTAAATTATAAATATGCTTATTCAATATTTTCCGTGAGTCATGATTTGATTTTGTAAGCTTTCATGACGTCGTCTGATGTGAATCAAGAGAGACATACTTCACTTGATAAATAGTAGAAATCGTCAACCGAAGCTGTCAACCTGGGTTTCTTCAGTTTTTAAGTAGGTCTGTGTGTCTGCCTGGCTGTGTATATAATTAGAATGTTAATATCTATACACTATTTTTGCATGTATCTCCTGCTTTTGTCCCTTGGCCAAAATAAATCCCTTTTCATTAACCCTTTGGAGAAAAGGGTGGCCAAATGGACCAATGGAGCTAGATGGCTGAAAATTTCAACATGTCTGGAAAAAAATTTTTTTTTTTAATCCCCACCCTCAAATCAGGTTTTAGTGGGGGGTTTCAAATAACAGCGTGAGTTTATTTTAAATTGTTGTCTAGTTTTCAAGTGGTTGCTTCAGAATTTAATCATAGTTATGTTTTTGTCCAAGTCATAATCAAATAATCTTCGCAATTTCATGTGCATGTATAAATTGCTGAAGCCAAGTTTCAATTTTAAGTTGAACTATATTTCATAGTGTTAGAATTGAATTATATGAAATTCATATATATTCATGAGCTAATGATAAGTTTATTTGAATGACATTAAACTCATAATCTAGTTATACCATTAATACTGTTTATTTGTAAAGTTCTAACCAGAATTCTCCTTCTCAGGCATTCTCTCGAGGATGTAATTATTCATAATCAATGAATGTTATCATGACCGGTTGGTTTTAGAATACTTTTTTTTGAATAAATTTTGAAAAATCATATTTCATATCAATTTTTCATGATGTAAAGTTGTTTATATTAATGAATTTAATAACGTAACAATCAATTTATAATGATGAATAAAATTTGTAAATAGTTCCAAATTCTATATCCTTTGTTTAACGCTATAGGTTGTTTATTGTTATCTAAAAGAGGCTGTCACTAAGTGATCAAAATGAGTGGCTTCCTCTGTATATATGATGTGGGGAGAAGCCTAAGTAAAAGAGATTTCCTTCAAGAAAGTAAATTAAAACTAAAACTGAATAACCATTCAAACCTTATATATTGAGACAACTTTGAACTATATAGTTATACTATTTGGATTGTTTATTTTTCTAACAAGTACAAGTTCTAAGCAGTAGTCTCCTCCTCTATGTATTCTCTCAATAAATGAATGACAAAACACGTCTTGCTACTTCCCAAAATATGTCTGTATTTTCAATTAAGGAGTTAGTTCAGTGTATCCAAGCCATAATATCAGGTTTCCAGGTTTGTTTGTATTCTTATGTTGTAGTCTGTCAGCCATCGAGATCTCAAGAGAGAAGACCGAAAAAAGAACGCAAGTCACTTTGCTAGTATTCTGTATAATTGTATCTCAAATGTTTGCTATTGTCCTGTCTTCTATCTTGGCAGGGCTGGGGGTGATGGTGGCAGTGGTGGAGGGGGTAAGAGTTAGACGATACGTAAAAAAATTTTTTAAGAAATCATTTTGTTTTTCGATCAAACAAAAGTTTTTATCAAATACTCTGAAGTAATTGGTTTTGACAAAACCTTTTGCAAGTCAACTAAAAATAGCTTAGAAAATATCTACACCATGTAATTTTTCATGTATATATGTATATGTATGTATATAAATATATATATACATATGTTTATGTATGTATGTATGTGTTTGTGATTTATAATCTTTTGAAGACAAAAACCAATGGCATCTCAATCACAACAATAATTCTGCAAATCTAATGACAAATTTTTTCAAAGTTTTTCTCATGAAAATGCTGCATATAAATAGATCAAGAATTCCAGATAATATTGGATGAACTGGATGAAGGAAACAAGAAAGTTGATCTTCACATGAACTACAGTAAAACCAATGCTATGTATACCAAATATATTGAGGACAACCATCAAAATCGAAAATGCAGAGCTTAAAAAAATGAATTTCCATAAAATCCTCAGAAGAAGGAGAAATCAAATGAAGAATCACCCTAGGTTGACAAGCTTTCAGCAGAGCCAGCTCAACATTTAAGTAGATCCCATTACTTTCGAAAAGAGTGTACGATCAATGTGCCCCCGAATAGTCACCTATGGAGCTGAAACATGGAACAGCACAGTACAGTGGAGAAAAAGGGGCCAGGTATATCATGGAATCCATTAGAAAACTTAAATGGCAATGGAAGACTATATTGCGTGAATGTCAGGCAGTGGCTGGATATCACAACTCCCAATTTGGATTCCCATATGCATAATTGGGCCTACAAGAAGCATGATGGCATGACAATTTAGACAGGTTCGCGAGATATTGACTGGAGATGTTTGGGGAATTTGGGGGAAAGATCTATGTCAAACGATGATGTTTAAAGGCTGCTGCTGCTGATGATGATTGCTGTGTATGTATGATCTCCAGTCTGTCTGTACTGGAATCAGCTACACTTTTTGACTGAGATGTAAGTGGGACAGAATTGAAAGAGGGGCAAGGAAGGGGAAAAGGGGGTCACAGAGGAGGATAGAAGAAGGTGAAGAAACTTGAAGAGAAAAAAAACGAAAAGAAAACCGTGATAAGAAAAAAATATATATATAGAGAGAGAGAGAGAGAATGAGAGGGGGGAAAAAGAGATGTGAGATGTAGAGGCTGGCTGGCTGACTGGATATCGTGAGACAATAAAAGAGAGATTGAAAGACAGGGGTAGATTTTCCTAAAAGCGGGATAGAGTGAAAGAATGGTGAGAGAAAGGATGCAGTAAGAAATATTTGTGCTTCCTTACTCTTCTTTTTTTTTTTATATGAAACTAATCAATGTTTGATAATATTTAGAAAAAAATATGGTCAGGCAATGGAGATTGGAAAGGATTAGGGAAAAAATGAGAAAGTGCAGGCAAAGGGTGAAAGAGGATCAGAGGTATAAGATAATGGATGATCTTGTCAGCACCCATCGAAATACCACAGGTTTCACAACTTATAATTACTGAAACTAAATAAATACAATAGAACTATTATTTAGATGATATTCAATATCAAAGAATTTTTCGGATGACTGAACTCTTTGTTGTAGTTTGTGCTTTCAACATGAAGTTTTGAATGATCTTCAGCCTTCCTCAGGTGTACTATTTAACATGATGCTGTTGAACAGAAATATTTCCTCTCCAATGGTAGTTACGCGTACAACATGGGATTTTGTTTCTCATTTCTTTTCTAGTTCGGCCTGAATTCCCATAACTTGTCCTCATTGAGTAGCAGAAGGCACATCAAGTTGAACTTGTCTGACATACACTCAGCTGTCATGTTGATGTATGCTGCTGCTTTGATTTTTCCCAGTTTCAAACAGTATTCTTTGTATTTAATCCGAACTTTATGTTTAGCACCATCATGTTTAGATAGTACATCAGAAGACGATGGTAGAATGGTTCGGCCAAAACATTGTGATAAAAACACTGACAGCAAGGAGTTCAAACGTCTAAAAAAAAACTCTTCAGGTGTTTATGACCCTTCTCAAAACTGTAGACAATATTTAAAGTAGAGGAGAGGTTTCTGTCATGTTTCTGATCTTGCAATTATGTTGGAACTTTGTTGATACTTTTTTTTGAAAATGTAACTTTTGATATTATACAGATTTTATTGAAACTGTTGTGTGATGTAAGGAAAACAGAATCAGCAAACCATTTCAGAATTTTAGCTGTGGCAGTTGATGATTCCTCTACATTACGCTCAGGACCAACGTGAGTGTTCCATTTGGCAATTGGCAAGATTTAGAATTTGCACACCCAGTTGCTTGATCTTCGAATTTTTCTCCAGAAAGATCAGTATTGTACCCCTCTAAAGTCTATACTATGGGTGGCCATCTGCTTATACCGTTGTAAATGGTATGAATTTACGTATCCCAGGACTAATGACAGTTATCTTGTCGCTCACATGATTGATAGAGAAAACAATGAAAGAGATATGGGAAAAACCACTCTTCCATGACTATCTTACCTATCCAGGCAGTAGTAGCAAAAAGCTGTTACCCCATTGTCAACTCTTGTAGGAACTAATTTTACAGCTTGTTTTGGAAAACTGATTATTATTCACATCGTGTAGATCTTTTGGACTGTTGTTGAGGGTTAGAGGTAACCAAACCAAAAAACAGTTGGGTTTTTTAGCGGGGGGATGCTGTAAGTTCCATGGATAGGTTTCAGGGGCAAATATCGTAGTATCTTAGGACCCTAAGATGATAACATATCAATTTTAGCAGTCTAATATTAGCATAAAAGCATACTGCATAAACTTGTGTAAAAGTTGAATTTTTGAAGACTATTCCATAGATACTACTTTTGAGGGACTGAAATTCATACTACAATCCATACTACTGATTTGATAAGCAGAAGCCCAAATAGTCTCTAAATTGAAAAAATAATAGAATAATGAATTGCAGTAATAATACCAATGTTTCTGCAAAGCAAAACACATCCTACTAAAATAATACATAGGCAGGGCAGCGTAACTCTTCTAAATATCTACAACTGCTCTTTTACTCCATTCGTTACACTCATCAAACTCACTAAAGAAAATTTGAAACTTATAATTGCAGAATATTATTGCTATTTACTGCAATATTGTGTACATGAATGGTACTGGTAGGCAGACAAAGCAGAACTGAAACATTTGTTAAGAAATACACATCACCACTAGATTCAGGAGCAGTGGTTTATCTAAGTAATGCAGATCAATATTAAATGTATCCACCAGTTCACAAAATAATGACAGTCTTATTTATGATTTCTCTGTGAAGTATTTAATAAAACGTGTGCTTTGATGCTTACATCAGAACATTATAATGTACAAAAATTAATTTCCTCTTTGTAACATTTATGTTCAGAATAATACCTTGGTTCACAAACGTTGATTTATTATCCGTGAAGAACTACAATCGACTTTTACATTAGATGCAAGAAAAAATCCAATTTTGGGGGAAAAAAATGAGTTTGATCTGCAAAAAGTTTCAGCCTCTCGCTTGTTATGGGCCTGCTTAGGGTGTGTAACATGAATGGGAAGTGGTTTTAGAATGTTGGAACATCGGTTAAAAAACACAACCACGATGAGTTCAACAGTTGGAAAAGATCTGTGCATAGTCAGTGGAAAGGCCAGCATTTTTACCAGCTAAGACAAGGTTCGCCCAGATAATTACAAGAATGGCTCAAGTTTTAATAGAAGTGATAATATGTTAACATTAAATTTTGCAAGCTTGGACAGTGTTCAAGCAAGGATACTAGGAGCACGTCAGAGCTGGAGCAAGGATGCTGGCAGCCCAGGCAATGCCCAGGCTAACCCTGGCCAGGTGCCACCAGTATGTATAGTGGTGATTCTTCATCTCAAAGATCAAAACAGAAATGATTAATGTTCATCAAAATTTTTAATTCCTAAAGATTCACATCTAATCTTAATAGAAATAAAGTTACTTGAAAATTAATTTATATGTTTGACATGAATGTGATTAGTATTAAACATTTTAATCAAAGGTTCATTGTACATTATTCTTGTAATTAAAAAAAAAAGCTTGTCATTTTGTTTCTGATTTAGCATAACATATATCGTTGAGTCGGCCCTAGATTAACCATTGAGCAAAATAAGCTCTTGTTTGGGGCACCAAAGCAGAAGGGAACACCACAGGTTCCCTGCAGTTTCCTCTCATTGAATCATCATCAATTGTTTAAATTGCTTAACATAAAAGTTTAGATAAAAAAATTTCTCTTATATATCGAGTTAATTCAAACATTCAAATGATTCAATCGTCCACACAAAAACTACAGTAGAAAACTGATCTTTTTGCAAGCATTAGTTTTTTTGGTAAATATTTGGTTTAGTGAAGTTGTATATTTTGTGGGAAAAAAATGTTTGTTCCAACTTATTGTTATGTGTTTCAAATTAATATGACCTTCATTTCTCTGGGAAAATCTTGTCAGTTAAGCAATGGTTGGGCCTGTAATGGGCGCACCATTTTTTAGCTATGCTTAGGACACTGAACTGCTTTTATCTGACCCTGCATATAGGGAATCATTTCTTGGTTCTTTCAAATGACTGGAAGATTGCAAGGTTTAAAGGAGATGTCACAAATGAAGAGTCTAAATTTGGTGGTGCAAATTCAGTCAGATATAAATTGAAAATCTAGGCATGTCGACTCACTGCAGTAAATCTCTTCCTTTCATCTACATATCCACACTCAAGTGCCTATCCCTCAGGCTGCAAATTGATTTTATTCTTGGGATGATCCCATTGTACACAAGTATTTGCAGTAAATTTGGAAAATTCAAATATTGAGCAGGCTTCTGCATGAACTGTTAATAAATATACAACTTGGAACAATTCCCTGGTCAGACTTTTTCTGATTCTGTAACTCCAAGGAAAGTTAGTTTTATAACAAACCTTACCAACTCAATTGTACTAAAACTGAGTATTTCTTCCAGTCACTTTCGAATATAATGAATTTTGTCTCGTGATTCTGGCAGACATTGTAAATTAGTTACCTATCCCTTGTAAAGCAAAGCTGGATGTACGAGAACTGTTTGAAATGTACCCAGAAATTTAAATATCTCAAAATCAGACACTCTCCCATAGGGTTACTCGGTCTGCACTGAGATACCTTTGAGTGAACTTGTATACTGCGTGACTGTTGCACTCTCCATGACAGAGCATGCCCATTCTTCACATCTTGTGCGGGGTTGTTTGGCAAACCTTGCATCACCCAGGTCCGTCATCTCTCCAGCCCTACAGTCCATAATTGGCTACCTGCGACTTCTTACTTTCCCCAAATAGATTTCAAACCATAGACAATATTAAGGAGAATTAGACAAGACAGCCAGTGTTTTGAAAAGAGGAAGGAATGCTGAGATAAGTGTATGAGGTCCGAAGGGGAGTACTTTGGAAGGGACTAAGACACTTGCCCAGGCTTGGCTATTTTCTCATTAATATCAAATGGCTGGATACTTTCCAGACAGACCCCTTATACATCAGTTTGTTTTTTACACCAGCCCATTTCACTCAATATTTCTGTATTCATCAATCTTGACCACCGTCTTCTAATATTAATAGTTTTATATATATTTAATAATCTGTCAGTCACAGCTATCAGGATTTTTATCTTTTCACTAGTTTCTTTCATTAATATAGCAGTCTCTTTGCAACAATGCTGCTTTTTTTTCAGTCAACCATAATGGCATGCTAGACATAAGCCCAAATAATTGGTCAGGGGACAGGGTTTTGAGGAAGGTCAGTCAAATGTATTTACTGAAGGTATCAGTGGAGTATCAACACTTGGACGAGAAAAAAATTAGAATTCCATTACCCAAGAAGGCTAATTTTGGTCTCCTCTCCGTGCCATTTTAGGCTAGCCTTGTTTAATAGTAGAATTCCCTTTTTTGAATCAAGAGGTAAACATAACCCACATTAGCCAGAATTTGAGAGGGGGTTGGAAAAACAATGCTTGATAAATTAGAGGAATTCAGGGAAATTCCTTTCTTTTAAAATTCCCTGGTAATTTTCATCAGATTTCATAATCTAAGGTGAGGTGAGCCTTTCCCTCATAATCTAATTTAACGAAGGGTTTGTTTCCTTAATTAAAATAGCAGTTTTATATACTAATGTTATGTAGTCCAGATCCAATTAGACAAAACCATTTTTTTCACTGCTTTTTAAGGCCTGGCGTTTATCTTTGACTAAGCGGAGAAGTTCTCTGAAGTAAGCAAGCAATAGCAGAATATTCCATGAATGCTCTCATCTTTTCCACATTATCACATCATTTTTATGCTTTGTACAGAATGGAACAAACATTTCAACAGATCATTGTATTAGTGACAAAAAGTAGAGTATAAGTTAATTGATTTCTACAGATTAATTCAAGAATGTTGATCATATTTTTCAGAAGAGTTTTGCATTGGATAACCATCTGTCATGACTGGGTATGAATAAAGCAATCGTTTTATACTATATAAACTGATATATATGAGAACAGTGGGCTCCTATCATAATAAAACAATTTCTTTCCTTTGCCCAGTGGTGGCACTAGACCTGACTGCACCCTTTGCAGAATTGTTAAATTTGCACCCCTCTTAAAAGTAAGAAGTTTAAACAGTAGGTCTGATTGTGCCACTTGGAGATGACCCCCATTCATATTAGCTAATAACTAACTCTCAAGACGGTCATTACTCTCATCAATCCAGCGCACTGACCCACACCATCAGGGTGGATGTAAATGAAATGTCTCATTTTACAGATGCTTAACCAACTACTTGTTTGCCAATGTTGAAGGTGTCAGACTTTTCTGCTCCAAAACATCTTGGGAATAATTCCATGTAAATAAACAATTCAATAGATACAACACACTCTGGCTATGTCTCAACTTTTTACAGAACAAACTCTCTCTCTTTATACATATATATATATATATATAGAGAGAGAGAGAGATAGATAGTAAAAAAAATTGTCATCATGAAGAAACTTTGATATGAACTGATACATATAATAGAAAATAATTTTTTGGCTGTCTCTCACTTTATTGCCTTTTGTTTCTGACAGTCCCTGCCCATCATTATTAAAAGACAGATTTATTTTCCTTTCCAACACAAGAAACTGTCCTCTGGTTTGATCAAGGACAGAGGAAATCTTTATGTATAATGTCTGAAGATAATGATGGTGGGGGAATAAAACTAGTTTTTTTTTTTTTTGACAGAACCAATTTAAAAAATACATTTCTCACTCCCATAATCTGATTATCATTAGTGTATGATTCACTTCCAAATGAGCTATTGAAAAAGTATTTTGTTGATTGATGGAGAACAAAAAAGTTTGTTATTTTTGTGCCTTCTTGTGATGATATCTTCAATGGAGAATTATGTTCAAGAACAAAAAATCCCATTAGTTTTGAAAGCAGGGTCTACAATCTTAGTTTTAAAAAGCAGGGTTTACAACCAATGCGTCCTCCTGATAGTCACCTATGCAGCTGAAACATGGAACCTAACAAAAATATTGACCTTCGAACTGAGAACCATGTAACGTGCATTTGAGAGAATCATGCATCACGTGAAAAGATCTCAAAAAACGCTGTATGTTAGTGAAAAAACACGAGTCAGGGATATCCTAGAATCCATTAGGAATCTCAAATGACAATTGATTGGTCATGTTGCAAGTATCTTAGACAGTCAATGGACATCACAACCTGGATCCTCGGAAATCATATTCAAAACTGTGCCCAACAAAATATAAGATAGCATGATGAACTAGACAATTTCAGAGAGTACTGGCTCTACAAAACCCATATTAGAGAGATCTAGCAAATCCTGGGGAAAGTGTATATCCAACAATGGTCGATGAAAGACTAATGATGATGATGATGAATTTCAGACATAGAAATTTCTAACCTTTCGTACACTCTGATCTTCCATCATTCATTGGTAATTCAGGACAAGTTCTGGATAAATTTAGTTACTTTAGTCTTGTTTGAAAATTTGTATGAAATAACGATAGAGAAAGTCTGTTCTATAGATTTATCATAACAAAATAAAGCCAAGAAGCATTCAGAGAATGCATACTTCTGCCAATTTTGTTCACTAACAAAAACAGTATGAAAATAAAATCTTAAAAAACAAAACAAAGGACTAAATCGCAAATGTACAAAAATGAAATTACCTTACTTGAAATTTAAAATTCATCTTTATTATTAACCGTTCATTTTCAACCTCTTGTTCAGTAGGATAATTAAGATATCTCTCAATTAGGAAACAAATTCCCAGATCTGCCCATACATTTAATCATTTTTTTCCACAGCCAATAGCCCTACATTCCCTCGAATTTAATTGAGGAAATATTGTATGAACCAACAGATGGACCAGAGTGAATACTTCTACTTCTCCCACCTTTGTTGGTGGAGGTAAATAATACCTGGTATTAGATAACTTATGTACTTAGCAATCTGTCTAGAACTCATATCAGCAAATTCAATTGTTTAGTGTTTGCAGAGGAAATTACCATTCTAGATGCTAGAAGCTGCATACATAAAGAATGAACTCTCCTTGGAGGAGATATACCAGTAAAATTAAATTTTGGGGAGAGGAAATGTAATCTTTGAATATTAAGAATCAACTTGAAAAGGAAGTGTGCTTAAAATAAACTGGTGGATTAGGTGGCAAGAGTTTCAATGTGAAATTATGTTCGATAAATAATTCAAACATAGGTTTTGATATAACAAGATTCAACACTTGATTAAGATTGGTTACAATATCAGAGATTAAGAAGTACAATAATAGGAATGGAGTCCCCTTGGGTTACTTAATATCATATCCTATGTAGTGCCAGTGTAGTGGGTGTGAATTGAATAGCGGTAATCTCAACAATTGAGGGGCAATTAAGATAATTGAAGGAAAGAAAGAAAGAAAATTACCAGCTATGAGTGGAAAATGTTGAAGAAGTTTGGACCAGATGAATTTATATGAATTGATTGGACTCAAAATTTTTGTTTATTATGCAAATGATTTCTCATTAGACAGGCAATTTCATTTAAATTGGAGATTGAAATTTGAATTTATCTTTTGGCAGCATGCAATTTAACTGAAATGTTGATTTAGTGTCATTGAACTTCCAACTTATTCGGGTTACCAGATGCAAAAATGGAAAAAGGGAAAAATCTATCCTGAAATCATTTGAAAATGGAGGACATTCCAAAATGAAACAGAATGAAATTTAACAGGTAAACTTTTCTATGGAAGGAAACATAAGAATATTTTTTATACCATCTTTTTAGGCCAACTTTTAGCAGCTGCCTGTCTTTGGAAAAAGCATTTTGGTTTCTTAACAAATAACTGCAAAAATCGTTGCGTCATAGCCTCCAAATTGTATTGTTCGAATGTAAGGGCCTTCACTGACACCAGATCAATTCTATTCTGCCCATTGGTCCAGTCGAAAAAGCACAACATTTCTAATATGAGCACAAAAACAAAAACCATGTATTTTGAGTATTTTTTGAAAAGCATTCAATAGTGTAGAAAGCAAGGGAGGACATTTTGAGGTGAAAGGAGAACATTACATTTCAATTGAAACAGGAAGATATGTTCCCCTTTAGGATAGCATATAGAAACCCTATATTCTTTGGATGAACAAGGGAGATAATTGGTTACGCCATCGACAATGCATTTCTGCCTACACTTACAAAGCAATTTTGTAAAGTAGCCTCCCTTAGTTTCACAGACTGACATGCAAATTATGATATAGATTGTGACACAGCTGCAAGGAAGTGAAAAGGTCTATGAGTGAATGAAAATCATCATCATGATATATGCACTTATAAGTGGAACTGATAATTGAAAAAGGAAGTTTGCAATATTTGATTTAGAATACAATATTGAGGCCATACAAAAGGTACAACACCATGCAACAAGACTATTCCCACATTTTTGCCGTCTATCCCACTCTGGCACACTGACAAAAATTTGAGATTCTGCACCACTGACAAATGAAGACAGAATTTCTGGAAACTTAAACGCTGATTGAAAGTATTTATTAACTGGACTTCAACTTCTACTGCATAAAATGTTCATCATAGATAATGCTGTCCTCTTCACGTAGCACTACAACACAAGGTCATACCAAGAAGCTTCAAGCAAAAAAACCTACTGGAGTTTTACACCACATCTCCCCCAGAGTTATTTGTCTGAAGAACAGTCAAAGTGACAAAACAGCCATTTCCAAATATATAAATACTTCCAAAGTAATCTTTAAAAAATGACATTGGCCACAATATGTTTACTAATAAATTCAGTTATTAATTATATCAGACTCTACCAACAAACCAACAATCACTAAAATCTCCAGCCAGCAAGAGAACACTATCTGCAGATTGATATGATAATCCTTTTTGCTGGGTCTATATCTACTAGAAACAAAGGTAATAAAACCAGTCAAGTAATCAATAATTCTCCTTGATATGGTCTACCAAGTTTTTCTCTCACTATCCGAAAGTGGAGCATTTCTTTGAAACTTTTTGTGAGCCAAAATAATGTAAAACAAAGATGCAATTACCATTAATCTGGAAAAGAATTTTGAGCATTCCCAGATGCAAAAAATAACATTTTTCCATGTCTGCCATAACATAATTTTATATCAAGCATAACACTCTTACCAGCTCTGATGGCCTTTTCTGTATATACCGCTTCATTTAATTTTGTTTAACTGCTGCCATATTTTGTTCTGTCACGAAACACGTAATCGTGAGAATGAATGCAAGTTTATAGTTTGATAAATCTTGTTAGGTTAAATAAAGAAGTTGTTTTGTACAAAATAAGTCTAATCTGTCAGTAACACTTGCTTGAATTATTGATCACAAACAATCCAGTTTGCCAATCAACAACATACAGATTGAATACAAAAACTCAGATAACTATTGGAAACTATCTACCCAAACTCTCAAAATAGGTTTCTTTGGTTTCCAAGTTGGTTTGGCTTGCTGGCTATGAATGTATCAAGTATATAGGCTGCACCTATTGAGCTAGAAGATTAAAAATTTAGACATTCGTCTCTCTTATTACATCAAGAAAAATTTCTTTTATTTTTTGAAAATCCCCCTCCTAAATATGCTTTTAGCTGAAGGTTCAAGTCATAATGTAATTTAATGCTAAATTAATCCCCTAGTTTGTATCATACTTGTTTTTATTTTTGCAATACAGATTTTTTTAGTGATCACTGCCTATCAAAAAGAAACAGACATAATTTAGTCACTGATCAATTTTCCAATTTTTCAAATGATCAACCCTTGTCAAAAGATGTTGGTCACATGATGGTTTCTTTTGAGTGACTAACCAGACCTGTTTTGGTATAAATGATTTAGAAATTATTTTAGTGGGTAATGCGTTAAATTGTTTGAAACAAATATTCCATACACTTTAATTTTATTAAATCTGGCTTTATTGCCCCTCATACACTTTATGTAATCTAATAACAATAAAGTTCAAGGCCAACCAGTGTACATCTAAGCTTTTAGTTCTTTTAAGTTCAATACAAAATTTATACAAAACTTTTTGCCGTAATACATTGTTAACCTTCCGAATTACTGAGTAAGCACACAACTTTAGATATACTTTTAGGGCATTTAATAGTATATATGAATGAAAGTTTAAAATTTTTTTGATAAATCTCAACAATTACATGATGGATCACATATAGAGCTAGTTACTTACATTTTAGATGTGTGCAAAAGTTCCCTGCTGGAAACCGGTTTATGACTGTGTGTTCAGTCTAGTTTTTCCCCATTTTTTTTTAAATCTGGGCATCAGGAACTTTTGCACAAACCTGATGATTCAATAAATGAATTTTTGTCCTTCTGTTCATGTAGAATGATCACATGTTATCCACTGATAAAGATGAAATCAATTGAGTCAAAAAGATTTGCATTCTAATTGAAATGTGATTCTAAATAGACTCTCTGTCTTGTCTTTTGTATTTTCAATAAAAAGCAAAGGAGAAAAGGAAAGTAATAGTTTGACAACATGGAAGTTTTACACCGAGTCAAAAATTTACGAACAGAATCTTAAAAACTATTTATAAAATCAGCAATGAAAATTAAAAGTTTGAAAACAAGTTCTTTGCGGGGAAATGTTTTATGGCTTCTCCTTGGGGAAGTCGATAAAACATTTGCCAGAAAACCAGGAATATAGGCTTGCATTACTTTAAAAGGAAGCAGGGAAGATCCGAGGAATCTCAATTCCCAATGTACTGGCATATCATTTTTGTAATGCTGGTAATAAACAAAAAAGTTTCTGTTCACCTGCTGAATTAACCCATTGTACCCAGCAGAGCTTGGAGGCACATTCATCGGCTAAATTTTCTCAATTTCCGGAAAAACAGGTGAAACCAAACCAAGGGATCAATTTAGCGTAAATCTGTATAACATAATTCGACCCCTACTACTAAAGACCTATTCAAGGGGTAACGTTCAAGAGACAAAATATAAGGAGTAAAATGTTTGAATTTTCAAACCACCAGTGCAGCTCCATTAGTGCAGCATTTATGTGTGATAAATGCATTCTCAGCCAGACCAATTTGAAAACTGAAGAAACCTATTTTTACAGTTTTTAATATTTTGGGGGTAATGATAGATTGAATATAATACCTCATTTTAAAAATATATGAACTTCATTAGTCATTTGAAATAATTCTCAGCTTTTTAATTTGAGAAGTTGAAGTTGATACGACATGGTTATTACATTCAGCGTGCTAAAATAATTTAAACCTTACTCCTTATTATATCTAAAAAAAAAATTTTTTATTCAATTTTTACAATGTCCCAAACCCCCTAAATCAGTTTCTAGTGGGAGAGGGGGTCAACTTGCAGTTTAAGTTTATGCTAAATTGGCCCATCTGTTTATGTCTTACAGCATTCATGCTTGTTTTTTTGCAAATTCTGATTTTTTTTATTGATCACTGCCCAGCAAAAGGTGAGAAAATAACTAGTTCATTGATCATCCCTTTTACCACTTTCTCAATCAATCAACACGGCATGCTGTCGAAATATGTTGGTCCCGTGAGCGACAAAGATACCTTTTTATAAAGCTTTCGGAGGCTTCCATTAATAGAGGGCCTGGCGGGCATTTTTGAATAGCCCTCTCCCTGTTAATCCTCTCAGCTATGCCTCCGTATGCTGACTTTTAAACAAAGACTAAAATCTCTCTTTTTTTCATACCTTTTAGTCTAAATGCTTTTATTCTGTATTTCGAGAAAGAGATTCTCGAGTTGCTGTCACCTGCACAGGACAAAAATGTCGGATTTTCAACTTGAATTTAAAAACTACTTGACAAGTTTCAAGACAGAAGTATTGGATGGCATTAGAAGTCAGAGAGTGATATTGGATAAGACATATCCATAAAAACAGAAAATGCTGAGAAGACCAGTCCCAAAATACCAGCCCATAATTCCATAGTTACGCTATCGAATAAATATTGAATTACATCCAAGACTTTTAAATTTAGCTGTCAGATGGGGGAAGACTTATCGCAGCACAAGTCCTCTGAGCTTTTGTGCAGAATCAATGGTGCAAACAAGGCAGCAAGCATATCGATGATAAATAATACTTTAACCAATGACAGGAAATTGCAAGTCTATGCTGATGTCAGTATTGGTGAAGTTTAAAGGACTTGACTTAAGTAAGAGCTTAAAAACTTTCCTCTAAAAATATAAAATTAACTTACTCAACTTATGGATGTACATACACCAGTCTTATATATATGTATATAGCTATGTATGGCTGTTTATATAGATAGCCATATATATATATATATATATATATATATATATATATATATATATATATATATATATATATATATATATATTCAGCTACTGATAGGGGACATTGTTTGAAGAAAAATATTTTCTCTATTTTAATCAAGTTATAGACAATATACATATATAGTGTTATATAGAGGGCCTTCATTCTATAATAAAAATTTCTGTTTTTAGAACGGACATCATGGATATACATACATGTCTAAATATATATAGCTGTTTGTATGTATATATATATATATATATATATATATATATACATAGGGAACATTGTTTTACGAGAGATATTTTCTTGATTTCAGATAAGTTATAGACAATATACATACATAGTGTTATATGCAGGGCCTTCATTCAATAAAAAAATTCCTGTTTTATGAATAGGCATTCGCCGTCTCTTTTCCTGGAGGAGGGTATATTGCTGGTGGGTAGGGGACAAAAAAATATATCTACATGTTGGTTGTTCAGTAAGGGGCCAAAAAGTGCTTACGTTGTGACAGCCTATGGTGTCACTTTTCATGATGACCCCTCGATCTACAACTTCCAAACACCCTGCTCACAGTGAGTTGGCCTTTTTCAGAGGAACACAAATGTCCTGTTCACTCACACCTGCCTTCGCAACGGACATCCATAGTCTACTGGCATTTTCTGTCGTCCAGTAATGGTAAAATCACCAACTTCATTTCCCCAAACCACCTTCTTATAGGAGTGGCCAGACAAAACAAACAACAAACTCTATTCAAATATATATTTTACCCTCTAATTGTTCATATATTTGATAAGTTTCTCTGTCCGTCGGTCTTTCTCACACACACACACATATATATATAAATATATATATATATATACACACATAAATCCATAGCCTGCATTGTGGCTGGTCAAATTTTGCACAAGAATTTTCCCAGTATAAAATTTGATCTACAGTATTGCCAAAAGCATCCAATACATTCCAAAAAGTTCATTTCAGTATACTTCTACTACTTCAAAATTGACAGAATCTTGTTCGTAGATTCAAAAGTTAAGACAATATTGACACAAGATTGAACATTTTTGTATAAAAATAGGAAATATTTGGTCCAAATTCTGCCTCTCTTGAAGGCGCATAAGTATATCAAAACAAACTTTTTAAAATGAATCTGATACTCTTTACACTCATTGTATGTGATTAATATTCACCACTGAATCAATCATATGGACAGTGTTCACCAAGAATGAATACCCTTGGAAAATGTACGATCAATTTATTTCTATTTAGAATAAAGACATTAAAAACATCTTACAGGTGAGGAATAATGCAATGTCATTACCATAACTGTTGGTTCAATATGCTTTTTAAAAGGTTTTTTGACGGCTGTTATCTTTAACCAAGCTTTGTCTGGCAATAAAAATAATTACAAGCCGGGAGAATAAAGAAGATTTTATTCGTTGAAATGGAAGATATACTTAGTTGGAAGTTTCAGTCCCTTGTTCGTTTCGAGAATAAAAAAAGATAAAAAAGAAGTTCTTTCTTCCAATGCACTTTTCCTGCCATCCTATTGTGAATAGATGCTTGGCCATTTTCTCAATATAAGTCTTTCACTTTTCCATGGTAAGAGGATAAAATAGTGACTTTTTTTGTTTTGTTTTTTCCTGAGAATGATAGGTGTTAGAAGAATTTCGTTCGAAGGTTAAAAGAGAGAAAGAAAACTGAAAGCATGATGAAAGAAAGTACTAGAAATTGTAAAAGTTTCCAGCATCAGCATTTGTCTTCTATCTTCCTAAGATGGTACTTTAGCTTTCCGTGAGTAGCGCATTTCTATAAAACCCTTTTGTAAGCCAAAATGGCATAAAGTAAAGAAGCAATTACCTACAATTTACATGGGAAAAAATTTTGAGCATTCTCAGACCAAATAAATGGTGATGGCATGGTGGTATGTAAGACTGGGTCCTTGTTGGTTAGGATGGTAGGAGTTATAAAAAATTGTGAGAGGAAGATGAAAGAGGAAGTATGTGCACTGCTTTGAAACAGTTTGCAGAAACCAATTTTGGCAAAAATGAAAAATGATAAAAATTTAAATTCTAAAAAGCAGGAGATGTCTGCTTATTATTTCTTCTCACCTTTTCACTGCCATTGCTAAAAATTAGTTATCGTCTGTTTTTCTCGAAGAGCGTGATTGGTTTTTTAATCATTGAACTTTCTTTGATAGTGTCTGCAAAATATTAGACTTTAGAATATTTTTCATCCATTTTTTTTCTTTGGCTTTCCTTAGAACAGTTCCTCACAAATAATGACCCAACTGTCAGTTCATATAAAATAGATTTTCAGTTGGAGTCCACTACATTTCTTTGAAAATTCACTGTAGAAAAAAAAAAAAGTAAAGTAGCTTCCCATGTTGCACAAAGCCCTAAGGCAATGATTTTGTCTCTTTTTTTTTTTTTAATTATCCTTGGAGACCAATTATTGTCTGAAGCAATTGAGGGTTTTAAGTTGCCATGTGCTAGCCTGATGCTAAAAATTGATGGCATCAAAGGGATGAAGAACTCCAATTGCCCTAGTATTTATCCATAGAGGGGGGAAAAATCAGATTCATGCCTTTCAAAGGACATTGGTGTAAAGTGCATGCAAAATCTCCAAGGCAGACTTTGAACTCAATTTGCCAATCCCATGAGAATGACAAATTCATTTCCCTTCCTTTTTATTCATATTTTTCTTAGTGAAAAAAAAATCATATCTTTGCTTGTGGATATCAATCACCTTGCCTGATATGCCTTTGATGGTTTACAAAACAGTTTTTTACTGAGAAAAAAATGAAGTTAAGTCTTTTGGATTTGAGATTGATTTGATATTACTAAAATAATTACCTAGCTCATGACTGATTTAGTAAATTATTGCATTTTCCACCATAATTTACATGATGTATTCCATTCTGGAGTTGCATCTGAGCCATTCTAATGTACGGAGATACATTCGATTGGTTGGCTCACTCCAAACCATGACTTTTGAGGTATAATGGTCAGGGTGATTTTTTTTTTCTAACAGCGTCCATTATATAACAAGAAACATAGTTCTTGTTAGGCTATATATCTACTTGTCAATTAAGATAGAAAAAGAATTAAGTATTACAAAGTAAGTCACCATTTGTAAATTTTATCTTTGCACAAATATTTTCTGGAAACACATAAGCTTGGTCGTCTAGCTCATTTTTATGATTATGTCGAAATCCTGGATTCAACCAGATTTTTAACTTGTGCACCAATCATCTTCAGCGAGTGGATTTCTATAGGGTAGGATCATCAACCACATACTAAACCTATTTGCTTTCTCCACCTGTAGTTGGTGGTAGTCAGGGAGGGGATCCCATTCCTGGTTTTGAATTCAAAGTTGTCCTTTACCTAGTTTGGTTGCCAATCAAGGCTAGAGAGCCTAATCTGACATTTTTTCACCCATAGCAAGAGGGGGAGGAGAAGAGATCGATTTGTGCATTTCCCAAAGGCTTTAGTGTGAAGTGAATGCAAACTGCTTCGCCCAGAACTTGAACAGTGCTGGCCAATTCTACTTTTGTGTTAGTAACCATAATGCAACTCCGACCTCCATAGATAGATAGATAGATAGACAGAGATACACACACCTACATACACACTGTGGCAATGGATCTAGGGCTGGCATATCATTACCACTAACCTCGAGTGACCCAGATTTATCTCACAGTACCATCAGACTCTGTTGATTGAAAGATTTCAATACAGTGACCAAGAATACATGCGTGTGACACTTGACTGAATATGGTCTCTTACCCTGGAACTTACTTCTATCTATTCTTTTGCAGAAACCTCATAGAAATTAAATATGAAACCCTTGTTTCAGCTGGATATTGAAAATGTCACATCCTATGATGCCCTGTATAAAAGCCCTGGACTCATTGGTACTGGCACTCCTAGCTTGTTGAGCTTTTGGTCTCGGCACTTGTTGCCACCTACTCTTTTTCTCTCTTTCCTCCTCTCTAAGATTGGTATCATTTCACAGACTACCCCGCCGATCCATTCTTAACCATTTTTCCATTGCGACCTATCTCTATAGTAATTTTACCCATTTCATTTCACCAATGTTGAGGTATTACACATACACACAGCTACACAACCATGTCCTCACGTCATGCTTTGAACGCATATACACCTCTCATTCTCATGAATGACACGGTAATGCTTTTTACTCTCCGATAGTCATGACAATCTCTCTTAATTCTCTTCAGGAAACACGCATGATAAAACTCTGTGGTCTCTGTCTTTCATGTTCTGTCCGTCAAGTGTCTATCAGCGTTAGAAAATTACCCCCAAGTCAAACACAATTTGGCAGTTTGGCTCACACACTGAACCTGGTCTCCATATTCATTCCTTGGTACGCTCCAAACCATATGGATTCACAAGCAATTCTGACATCTACACTCTGACACCTATCAATGACAGCAAATACGTATGTGTATATACACATATATATATATATATATATATATATATATATATATATATAGACTGAGAAGTAAAAGTGTACGGAAACTTTTAACAATTAGCCTACTTTTTTTAAATTGTTCATCTTATATATACTATCTTGGTCAAATAATACATTCACTGTGTAATAACTGGAGAACATCTCAAATAGTTTCAAAGTAATATAATGCATTTATAATATATGTGTATTTATATGAAGGGTTTGGTTGCAGAACTGGTCAAGTGTCATTTTTTCATAGCTTTTTCAATATTATTAAAAATCAAATTTTGATTTTGAACTTTATCTTATTACAGCTTTATAGACTGAATATTTACAAAAAGGTTTTAATATGATGAAAAAAATTGAA
Source organism: Thysanoteuthis rhombus (assembly GCA_963457665.1). Taxonomy (NCBI): domain Eukaryota; kingdom Metazoa; phylum Mollusca; class Cephalopoda; order Oegopsida; family Thysanoteuthidae; genus Thysanoteuthis; species Thysanoteuthis major. The sequence continues at coordinate 32,440,012 of OY735219.1, forward strand.
TCTAGAATTTGATTTTCGAATGACACTCATTTTGTTTTTGAACCAAGCATTTGAGATATATATATATATATATATACATACATATCGTGTATGTGTGTAAAGACATACATATATATACATAGCATTTATATCTGTGTATATATATATATATATATATATATATAAAGTTATTGAGTGCAAAGTTGGAACAGATGATATCTCAAATAACACTTCTGCACAAATTAAGGCCCAAGACATTTAAAGAAAGAAAGAATTCTTGTTTTGTTAAATGAATGAGTCATGAAATAATCTGATTATATGTATCTGAGAGACAGATAGGCACCATTATTCCATTTTGTTCATGGCTTGTACTGAATTGCTCTCAAAAAACAATCTAATCAAATTTTCTAATTCTTTTGTTATGTATCTCAAGCCCTTACAATGAATCATGAGAAATAAGCATTTCTATAAAGTGATTTATTCAATCTACAAGCTGGGAGACGATTAACTCCCTATCAGAGGAATGGTTTACATGGAGCCATAACCTTACAACCTCTGACTTTTTCCTGTGGGAGTGTGCAAAGGAGGTGTTGTACAACACCATGGATCAGCTGGACAAGTTTATTCAACATGTAATGGTCAACATAATGCTTAACTACCTACAAAGGTTTATAAAGTCATACTGAGTTTGATGGACTTTACCAGTGCCTGTGTTGAATTTTAAGACAGCAAGGCAATTCTACTATTGTATGGTCTGAAGTAAAGCTAGTTTGACTACAATTTACCCATAAATAATAAAGTTATTTTCAATTTCCAGTAGTTAGTTTTGCTTCACCCACTATGTACTTACATGATGAATAGTGTAATTATTTTTCTGTTTATAACAATGCAATTTTCCCCTTGGGGTAACAATTTTGCTGATTAAGGTATCTCTTACCTTGTGTATGAAAGTTTTCCTGAAATGATCAATGTCAGTGGTTTTGAAACTGGGGTCCGTCAAACAGTGCTTGGGGTTTCTCAGTAGTGCTACCTTGAAACCTAACATTGCACATCTTGCAGCAGAAAACATCAACATTAATCGTGCAGCTATCAAAAACCATTATCATTGTACTCAGACTTAAGTATTAGAATATAGATAAATGTAATTGATTCTGAATAAGTATGATTTTTAAAAGTCAAAATTTGTTTTTTATTGTAGTTCAATAATGTTTAAGCACTAAATGGTAAAAGTAGGGGTTTGCTAGAATATTTCTTCTATTGGAGTCCTTGAAACAACTGATTCAAAAAATATCTTTTTTTTCAAAAAAACATCTGTAGAAATTAAAATATACTATACATTTCAGCAGATAAGATGGTCTTCAGATACAATGAGACTCCAATTTCAGTCAGAATTTCAAGGTTTTTTGCTCATCGTTTAGTCAGTTTTTGTATCTGACCAGTAGGATGAACCCAATTCCGGGGATTTATTTTTTTTTTGATACTCAATTGTAGTCTTATCAACCAAAACATTCGGTACATGTGAATTTATTCATAGAGATTAATTAGTTCACTATATAAATCCAATGTTCTTCCATGGATTGATCAGCATTCTTTCTCACTTTTACAAGCTGAAGAGGCAAAGTGAATTTTAACTATACTATTATTTGGATTGTTAGTAAGTACAACTGCTATACTTACTGATTACTATTCATTTTCTTCATATCTTTCATCCTTTCTCTTATTCCCTCCTCCTTGTAATGTAATGAATAATGGTAAGAATAGAAGAGGGCTTATGCTTGGATGGGACTCAATCTTCATTACAGCTGTCATTTATTCATTCATTCATAACCCTTCTCTCGTTTGTTTCAAACCAAAAAATTGTTTTAGCACAAGTAGTAGACAACAGGAATATAGATAGAAAGCGAAAGTAATCAATAACCATATTACACTGATCTTAGACAAAGGGCATGGCAGTGACATTTTGATCCGAAGCAAAGTGAATTGATTCTGTTCTTAATGCTCATCCATAAACAAATAATCTTGTCATTTCTGATGGGTACTGTACTATCGTGCATATAAGCAAGCCTAACTAATTCATCATCATCTTCATCAGTTTTTTATTATCTGTCATTGGAGATAGATCTTCCCCAGGATTTGCCCGACCTCTCAATCATAGGCGGAACCATGCCAATACTTTCTAAAATTGTTTAGTTTGTCACGCCATTCAATATATTCTGCCTGCCATGGTTTTGCATATCATCTTTGGGGATCCATGTTATAAGTTGTGATGTCTAGCGGTTGTCCGCCATTCTTGCAACTTGTCCAGCCCATTGCCATTTGAGCTTTCTAATGGATTTTATGACGTCTCAGACTCCTGTTTTTTCCCTAATATATTGCGCTGTCTTGTGATCTTTCCATGTGATATTGTGCATGATTCTTTCATGTGCACGTTGCACGGTTCTCAGTTTGAGGCAACTATTGGGAGGTTGCACTGGTTGTATAATCTTCTTTTGGGGACTGATGGGATTTTCTTCAAAGTCAAAAATGCAGAGCTAGGGAAAGTAGACTGCTGCATCTACCGAGGACCATGAATCTCTGTTAAATTCTCAAAATAAGAAGAAATCAGGAGAAGAATCACTGTAAGATGCCAAGTCTTTGGTGGGAGCAAGATCAATCTTAAAAAACAAGAAAATACCATTAGTTCTGAAAAGGGTATATATATATATATATACATATATATATATATAGAGAGAGAGAGAGAGAGGAGCAATGCTGAAGAGCTTGAGAGGATTCATTAATCAAAGAAGAATGATGAATTAATTAAGATTACTTGTACAGTATTGACCTTATTGTTTAGAGTATCAAAGATTTCCCAAAGGTTTAGATGCATATTCCTAAGCTTAAGCTGGTTTACAAAGAACGATACCTTTATACACACGGCTATCTATCTCTAAAGAATTCTTTCTTTCTTCTACTTAGCTGTATTTGTGTGGGTTGGCAGAGGAGAGAGCCTAGTCCTTGGATTTCAATCGCTTTGTTCGATTCAATTCAGATGCTTATTTGTGTGTTTTTTTTTCTGGTTTTTCTACATTTTTTTAATTTTCATTTTCCTCTAAATAAGAATAGTCAGATAAGTGTCCGTCAGAAAGTTCATTCCAAAGAAATTGGAAAATCCATTTCCTTGTGGAATAATTTTAAAGAAAATATGGAATAACTTTATGCTGGACATGAGATGAAATCATTCCTTTAAGTGCCAATGTCATAGACCAGGCATTCAGAGCTTCATTTCTGTATCTTCATGACATCTTTCAATGCAATGGGTAATACTGTTCCATTAGGAAATTGAAATTGCAATAAGTTCAGCTTACATCTTTTTGTTCCCATGTAGTATTAGTTTCAGAAAATCCTAAAATATTGGTTAATTATATAAGAAGCCTTGCTTGCGATTCTTTGTGTTGGCATTAGATGTTCATAAAGATATTCATAATGAGATTCTTTATATAGGCAAAGAGGATTTGAATTCAATAAGACATATTTTTGCAGGTGCATTTAATCAATTTTGAGTTGCAATTGCAAACGAGAGATATATGTTGTAAAAATCATATAATACAGAACTTTCTCAACTGCCAACTGATGCTAGATTGACTGAATGGAGAAAGCAAGAAAGTTTGTCTTAAATGAACCTCAACAAAATAAAAATTATGTACAACAAACATGCTGGTAATAAACACACAATAATCAAAATTGAAAATGTAAAACTGGATAAAGTAAACCACAACATCTAACTAGAACAATAAATCTCTGAAATCAGTCAAAGAATCACTCAAGGATGCCTTTGGCAGAGCATGTTCAACCTTCAAGAACAAGAAAATCTTGTCCTAAAATGAAGCATATACAACTAATGCATCCGCCTGTTATTTATGGAGCTGAAACATGGATCCTCACCACAAGACGGCCCCTCAAACTGCGAACTATGCAACGTGCACACGAAAGAATCATGCTCCGAGAAATCAAAGAATCCATTGGAAAACTCAAATGGTAATGAGCTGGTCATGTTGCAAGAATGGCAGAAAACCTATGGACATCAAGACTCAGAACATGGATCCCCTGAGATAACATTCAAATTTGGCTCCGCAATGCCCAAGACAGAGAGGAAAGGTCTCTGTCCAATTACACATATTAAAGACATAATGATGATACATTATATATATATATGTATATATATATTAATTATTGTTGTGTCATCCACAGACAGCTGTTTTGATGTATATATATATATATATATATATATATATATATATATATATATATATATATATATATATAATGTATGTACACAGTGGTCGGCCTATGTTTTCTCTACTCCCAGGACTTGCTCTCTCCCTAAAAATATCTTGGATTTTGCTGATCTTTTCATAATAATACATTATTCATCGCGCTTGGCCCATATCATTCAATATGGTGGCATAAGCCTAAGGTTACTAACAACTCTATTAATCTTTAGTGTTCAATCTTTCAATTCTGACTTTGTGAAATGATATGGAGAAAATAAGTATGGTTGTCATGAAAATGTTTCTATTCAAAATTTATCACTGTTTCCATAGTCTAATATTCTTCCTTCAACAAATTTTCATTGTAATTCATTGAGAATGTTTAGAGATATAATGTGGACTGTCATGAGCATATACAAGTATGTATGGAAAGAATGAGAATATATCTTAATCAAAGGAAAATCCCTGGATCCGCCCCTGAATTAAACCAACTTTTCTTACCCCATTCTCCATTTTTCCACAAAACTTCTGTGGAATTCATCAAGTAATTTAGGAGATATGATGTGAACATATTGGTGTTTCATTAGAAGAAAGAATTATGCATATAAGCCACCCAATTGAGCTAGAGGGCTAAAAATTTGAACATTTACTTATGTCTAGAAAAAATGATTTCAAAAATTCATCCTTAGATTTATTTTTAGTAGGGGTTCAGTGCATATTTTTGCTACAATAATACCTTAATTTGTTTCTAGCCATATTCACACTTGTTTTTGAAAATTCAGACTTTTTTTAGTGATCCCTGCCATGTTAAAGGCAACAGAAATATCTTATTCACCCCTCTTTTCAATTTTTCAACCAAGTATTTTGCCAAAAGATATTTGTCGCAGGATGGTTTTTATTGAGTGACAAATCAGACCTGTTTTTATTTACATTAGTCTTAGTTTCAATTGTCTCAAAGGAGTCTAACATATGGGTACCATTTTGGGAAAGATTTATAAGTGACGAATCAAAATAATTACACCCCCCCCCCAAAAAAAAACACTCAACTTAGTACAGGATGGTGCTATTTTAATTATTCTTCAAATTGCTCAGGGTTCCTTGGATATATTGCATCCCTAGATCTTGCCCTAACCAGCGGTTGTGGGGTCTGCAGGTACCACATTTTGCCTCTGTTTAGTATCAGTAAGTAAATTTCATCCTATCCTAAAGGTGCAGCACTATGGCCTTAAGGGATATACCATCTGCCTGCTTATCTCTAGGGTTGACTTAATTTTATATATCTCTTTGCTTTAGCATGACTAAAATTGAACGAGCAACCAAACAAACAAACAAAAAAGTGACATGGGCTCTCATACAATAAGATTTGTTAATTTTATCTTAAGCTCAAGAAAAAATGACTGCAAATGTAATGTATCATGAAACTCCTGATTGTATCTGGAAGGATCCATTGAATGATTAAAATATGAATTCAAATGGGTCTATACGGAAATTTCATTATTTAGCTATTATTAAGTACAAATCTGGTTAGTCATTCAATAGAAACTGTTACGTGACCAATGTCTTTTAGCAGCATGCATTATTGGGGATGATCAATTGAAAAATTTGAGAAGGGATGATCAATGGATAAATTACTTATTCCACCTTTTGTTGGACGATGATCATTAAAAAAAATTTGAAATTCCAAAGTATGAATGTCAATGCTGCTAGACACAAGCTGATGGACCAGTTTAGCACAACATACACTGTGAGTTGAACCCCACGTTGAAAATCTATTCTGAGGGGGTGATTTTCAAAAAACAAAAACATTATTTTTTCTAGACATAATGAGAATTAAATGATTAGATTTCCAGCTGCCTAGCTTTATAGGTATGGCCTGTACATTTGATTTTTACATACATGGGCAGCCAGATCAACCTTAAAACTAGAGAAACCTGAAAGTTTTAGTGATGGTCCCTGATATTTGTAATCCTGTTCAAATTGGTAATTAAAATATTCTTTAAACTTAATAGATACTTAATTTTTGTTTCAGATAGGGTAGGTGTATGGTGGAATGACTGTTGTAAAATCACTATAACATAGTATTTTTCTGTTAAAAATTAATGTGTGGGTCATTGTATTAATTCTGTCAAAATTACTATAAAATATGAATAAGGGATTACAAACAAAATATGTATTTTCGATTGAAATATAAACACTTAATGAGGAATTATGGAGAAAGATTGTATTGGATCAATTGCATTGACTGTTCATGATATTGAAATATCATTTTTGTAACGTGACTTTCACACATACACAAATAAATGTAAAAGTCTGTTTTAAAGAAGTTGTTGGTCAAATGGAATAAATGTCCTTGATACAAAGACATCAATATTGTAATTATGTATTTACATAGAAAAACATATAGCGATCATTCAAAGAGAATGAATGTTCATTTCAAAAGGATATCAGTTGATAAATATAGCTAAACCATACAATGAATAAGTTAACTGAGAGAGAGATCTAAGACTAGTGGACCTTGTGCTTATAAACAATAAACTTTCGAGTCGTAGCCTGCATGTCTGAAGTTCAAAGGGACGAGAGAGAGAGAGAGAGAGAGAAAAAAAGTGGAAGCAGGGCTTTTTTTATACAGTGGGGCTTACCAGAAATCCACACTACTTTTGAGGCTTATCGTAAGTGCGCACTTCTTTTAAGGCTAGAGACGTAAGTGACGTTGACATAGTGATATATTAGCTTAGTAATTTTATACACTACTTTTATTTATTAGATTTTTGTTTATAAACTTTATGTGTTCATAATTTTTATCCACTGCAGATGTTTTATCCTAGAAGCATGGAAACCATTCATAAAAACTTGAGAGAACTACCCGAGAAAAACTAGTTCCCCGAGTCATTGATAACTTATGCTGTCTGGAGTCCCAAGCTGAAGCATTGTACAATTGTTCTGATTGTTTGTATGTACACCTGTCGCACTTTCTGATTATTCATTCTCTTCATGTCTTTCATCCTTTCTCTTATCCCTACCTACCCACCTTTGCAATGTAATGAGCAAGGGTAAGAATGGAAGAGGGTGTTTATGCTTGAATGGAAGCAAAAGAGACTTACTGCACCCTTCATTCATTCATTACTCCTCCTCTACAAGTTAAATTAGATTAGTGGTGGATGGTAAGATAGGAAAAATAATTTTAAAAAATGATAAAATATATTAGTTTCCTTTTAAGTTGGTTGAGATAGATATATTTTATAGGTAATAAATTACTTAAAAAATCATGTACTTTGATTGCTGATATGTACATTCAAGAGTAATATTGATATCTTAGTTATCAACCACCATGGAATTCCCATGGGTTCAGTCATTATCTTATGAATTAATCCGACTGGTACCCTCTTTTTTTGTTGTTTTCTTCTTATTTCTCACTGATATACTCTCCAGCCTTTTTCAGGTATGTTTTTCATCCAGCAATCTTTGTTTTCCTCTATGACCCCAATTTGAACTATTTACTTTCATTTATTTTTATTAGCTGAAGCACTGTTAACTATAATGAATTTTCACTGGTATTTTCTTTCATCTTTATTTTAGTTGCTTTTTATTGCAACCCAGCGGACCTTATGGCTCCAAAAATGAAGTATGAATTTTAGAGTTCAGAGCAGTACACATTTTTTTGCAAGTTGGGGAAAAAAAGAAATAAGAATAAAACAAAATATGAAAATAATAAATCAAATTTGAAATTGATTGTACAGCTGTGAGCCATTCACTCACCTGGATAATACCAAAATTGCAGAATTTCTAAGTATTTACCTGGAAACCAGTTTAATATATGCCTTTATGCACACACTAGGCTGCTGAAAATTATATATTTTATCACCTGAGGTTGCAAGGAATTTTGGTCCTGAGGTGTTAAAAAATTAGAAATTTTCCAGGGCTACCTCATTATGCATTTTACCCCTTAAATCCCTAATCATTTAATTACTCTTTAACCTTCCCCCAACATTTGGTAACCTCTTTTTTTGCGGGCCCCCAACTTCAACATCTTTTACCCTTCTTACAGCCCCTGGGATAGATTTGATCATCTGCCAGCCATGAGAGTTCTAGCTGCTCATTTGGTAATGAAGTTGCTTGAACATTGGCAAGCTATCTAAGGTGAAAGAGATGCGAGTTCAAGCCTTGCCTAGAGCTTATTCTTTATTTCCAATCTGCACTGTTTACTTATTACTGTAGATTGATGGTTTGAGTTGTTGCAATGAAAAGCAACTAAAATTATGAAAAAAAATGCTAATCAAAAATTAATTTACTTCTTTTCTAAGCATCAGAGATTCATGCTGCAGTGCAAAAAAACCCAGACAGGATGACTGGCAGTTCTTTATTTACCCAAACCCCTATGAGAACAGGATGTGACACCAGGTCAGTTTAATATGAACATACCACACATGTGGGTTGGAATACTGAAAATAATTATTTTAGTTCAGGCAACTATTGTCACAAGGATAGAGCTTTTGAATTGAGGTCTCAGCATGTGTCCTGAGCCCTCCTTGACTTGACAACACAGAGCAATACCACGCCTTATGAGGTGGAATTTTATCTGTTATGGTACCGCATCTGCTTCAGTCTGGTCAGAAATGCTCTGAGCAGACATCCAAAATTTGGTTTTCTGTTCCAATTGAGACAGCAGTTTATATTTGACAAAAAAAATGAATGAAACTTAAGAATGCAACATAAACCTGAAAGTCAAATTATACATAGGAGAAGAGAAATGATGAATGCTGTTCAATGATTCATTAAATCATTGATTTTATTGAATGTTTCATAATAATAACCTTGTGTCAGATTTTGTCAACTGAAGCAAATCAGAATCTCTGACTTATTTGAAGTATAAGATGAGTAAACAAGTTCAGTGATTAAATATCAGGAGCATGGTTTTTACATTAAATGAAAAAAAGAAATAAATACATTTATACTAAAAAATATATATTTTTCATGATTTTTCATTTATTATATATACGATACAAAAATTGTTGTAATCATCTTTAGTCGGAACTGAAGTCGGTTTGAAGTCTGACCTAGCAGCAGCCAATCTCGTTCTTTACTTTTTTTTTTTCTGTTTGAAGAATTACTATATATATATATTTTTTAATACCCTTGATCTGGAGTTGACTTAACCACGCCAGGTGCACACACATACACCCACACTTTTTTCTTTGTCGCATGTCTTGCTTTTCTTCTTTTTTTTAATTAAATTTAGTTTTTTTTTTCATCATTTCTTCCTAATATTTGGTGTGTAGACAATTTGTTATGCATTTACTGCACTATTTTTTAAAATTTATTCTTCTTTTTTCTGATTGCAAAATTATTTTTTCAATATTGAGTTTTCTTCCTTTTCGGATTTCCCCTCTCTCACATACACACATATATGTTCACGCACACGTGCGTGTGCATATAAATGCTGTTGTGTATGCAAACATGTTTATATTCATGACATCTTTTTAAATGTTTGTAATTTCAATTAACGCTTCAAATTGATTAATCTATTAAGTATTAATGAATGCTAATTGATACAGTAAATTTTGGTTGTGTGCACTCGACAGTCCCAAGCCTGGAAAGTGGGAGGGAGTCCTCCAGCCATCTTAGCAATTCCAAGCAAGATTTCAACCAATTAACTCTTAAGAAATCTTCCCTTAGGAAATTAAATTTCATCACATTTATTTTGATTACTCTGGCAGATATAAATCTTTTCTTATGACTCAATTTCTTGTATCAAAAATTCTTACAAGCAGTTGTTATAGATACATTGAAAGAAAAAAATCATATTTGAAGTCTTTCCTGCTTGAAAATACATAGCAACTATTCATGCCTTATCAGTTAATATAAATTGTTGGGATAAATATTCTATAGTAAGTTATCATTGCAATGTTCATAAGATGTAATTTATAAAGTTTTTAATCTCAGTCTTAGTTCTCTATGTAAAATTAAGTCTTATGGATAATTTTGATTTCTACATTTCCTTTACTCATATATCCGCATCATCAGTGAGTTAAATAATTGTTGTTTACAGGTCTATGAGTCTACATGTCAAGCTAACAAAACGTTTGGGAAATTTGACCCTGAAAAAAAATTACTCACCCTAAAACCTCGTCTCCAATAATTATTTTGAAGTAGTCCTTTAGGATGGTTTACAATAATCTCATCAGGGCTACTAGTTAAAAAAGTCAAGGTTAAAAATCTATTCTGTATTTGATTTGTACATACAGTTCAAATTCAACAAACTTTTCAGTGACACCTTGTGTATATATATATATATATATATATATATATATATATGTATATGTGTGTGTGATCTGTTTATGAATACGATACATCCAACATCAAGTTGACAATAAAGAAAAGTAGTTAAATCAAATTTGTTCAACTAACATTTTTCATTTTTCAGATTGATTTGGATTGAAATTGCCACTTTGTTAAAGGTGAAACATGTTATTAGATTAGATTTAATCTAAATGCAATTATTTTTCCTTATTGTCCACTCAATACACATATATATATATATATACATGTATATGATGATAATGTCAATGAGGAAAGAAACACAAATTGTTTAAAAAATCAACAATTTACTGACATGTTTTGCTGGTTACAGCTTCATCAGAGTAGAGCAAAAATAAAAAATGAATCAGAGAAAGTTCAAAGCTTTAAATTACTGGTTTTTTTTTTAATGTCTTCATCACCGCACAAATGTTTGACATCAAAATTTTGAATTCATGTTTTGAACTTTCTCTAATTAATTTGGTATTTTCATGTTACTCTGATGGAACAGTAATCAGCCAGTCAGTAAATTGCTGACTTCCTTAAACAGCTTAGGTTTCTTTCTACATTGACATTAATATTATCTTGTTGGATATCATTATCCAAATATTGATCACAAGTCTACATGTGTGTGTATATATATATATATATATATATATATATATACATACATACATACATATGATTATAAATTGTGTTATATCATATTGACACTTATTCAAAATGATCTCCCATCATTTAACAATTGGCACATCACTTGGCCTAGACAACGTAAATAAAATAAACAATTGAAGGTAATGGGGCTAATTCAGGAAACAAAGTATTTTCTTTAATTGTTTATTTTATTTACCTTGTCTGGGCTAAATGATACATTAACCGTGTAATGATGGGATATCATTTCAAATACGAGTTTCAATATATCATAACACAATTTAAGATTATTCTGTCGGATCATGTATCCATTTCTTGATTCATGTATGTATATAAAACAGAGAAAGTGCCCTAAAAGTGCATGCACATTCAATACAACTGGTGCTTATTCGCTAAAATGTAATTAAAACTTTATATACTGGAGAATTAAAGTTATCTTAAACATCAACTAAGATGCATTTTATATATTTAATATTATTTAACTAACAAATAACACACACACACGCATGTATATATATATATATATATATATATATATATATATATATATATAATATATTTGTTGATTCAACAGCATATTTGGAAATCTTCTACTCACTGCAACTTGTCCAAGCACAATTACTGTAAATTTCAAGTTTTGATAGACAGACCCCTAAAACATTGCAATGAACACTGTAGAATCTGCAAAATTTTTCCAATAGATTTGAATGTGTCTTATATGCTGACGAATGCAGTATATAGTAAATTATAAATCATACGTAAGCAACATTATTTACTTGATATACAAGTATACATAAATAAGAACAACATAACATTATTTTTAATTTGCATCTTAATTAACGCATGTTGATATATATCTAAATTGATATCTCTTAAAATTATTTGGGGATTCTCATCAACTGAAAAACTTTATAGCATATTTTTCTGAACAGTTCAATCATTTAAATTTGAGTATCATTTCAACATGAACGTTTGATAATGTTATTAGTTTTGAGAAGAATCATTCAAAGATTTTTTTTCAGTTGATTGAACCCCTTCTTCTTGTTTGTGTTATTAACACAACCTTTCGGCCAATCCATCCCACTGCCTTCTTCCGATAAACCCTCCGAATGTGGTTATAAGTATTCCTAACATTGGAGAGACAAAAAAATTCTATTCATCACCATCATATTTGGATAGTACACTTGAAAAAGACAATAGAATAGATTGTCCAATCATCTGAAAAACACTTTGAACAAACATTCAATGCTTTTTTCTCTTAACTTCATTGTAAAAAATATTCTTTATCAATATTTACTTGGCAGAGCTTAATCTAGCCCAAGACCTCAAGTGTAGAGTAACCAGTGAACCTTAAACTCACCAGCTTAGTCTGTCACAAGGCTCCAACCAGTGAGCCTCAAACTCTCTCTAGTACTAAAAGACTGCTAACTTATGTTCTTGCTCAATATCATTCTTTATTGTGGAAATGTTTCTTTAACTTTCAAGTAATACCTGTAGATGTTATCAACAAAGTGTGTTTACATTTAGGGTATATAGTTAATCTTACTCAATGCATTAACATTTTCATCACTATCAGCCTTTTAGCATTTATTGTTGGATGTAGACCTTCCCAAATATTCACCAGATTTCTCTATAACGGGCGTTGCAGAGCAAATACTTTCTGAATTTGTCTACTTTATAACGCTATCTTATTTTTTGCCAACCACAGTTTTCCTTATGACCTCTGGGGATCCATGATGTGAGTCATGATATCCAACAGTTATCTGCCATACTTGCAGTATGTCCAGCCCATAACCACTTGAGTCTTCAAATAGATTCTATGATATCTCTGACTCCTAATTTTTCATTTAATTCATTGTGTTGTCATGATCCCTTCTTGTGATGGTGAGCATGATTTTATCTTGTACATTTTGCACGGTTCTCAGTTTGAGGATCAATCTTTTGGTTGGTTTCCAGGTTTCAGCTCCGAAACCTTCTTTTTAAGACAAGGGAGATTTGCTTGTTCTTGAAAGTTGAGATTACTCTACCAAAAGCTTGCAAACCTTGAGTAATTCTTCATCTAATTCTTTCCTATTTTGAAGATTTTATGGAGATTTGTTATCCTAGGTAGCTGTAGAGGTTCACTTTCTTCAGGTCTGTGTTTTTGATTTTGATCTTGATCATTGTGTCTTTGTCCTCAACACGTTTGTTGCACATGACACTTGTCTTATTGAATTTCATGTGGAGTCATACTTCCTTGTTTCCTTCATTCACTTTGTCTAGCATTATTTGGAAATCAAAAAGATTCTCACCAAAAAGGATGATGTCGTCTGAAAATCTGTCATCACTTCAGTCTTTGCCATCTGGCCGTATTCCATTATTTGTTCTGTCTAGATTTCAGAAAATCATCTTCAGACAGGTTGTGAAGAGTTTAGGTAAGCTGGTATAACTTTGTCTTGCCCATTCTCGATGATGCAAGTCTTTACGTGGCCTGTTAAAAGAATTTCGATATCAGTAGATATGTTGCCTGACTAACATAGGACTCTACTCCCTGTTGAATAAGATCAGCTCAAGGCAGGCTATGAAGAGTTAAATTGAGCTGGTTCAACCTTGTCTTACCCCTTTTTCAATCTGTCAGTGCTCATTCTTTATGCAGCCTGATGAAGGAACTGTTGTGTCGGTAGATATGTCGCAAAACTCAGACATATACAATCAACTTGTTGTATAATAACATCGACAACCTTTGGGATTTCCACAATTAAATACCTCTTGGAAGTCAATATCAAGTAGCATTTTATATTCTACTACTTTCTTTTTAGTTGATTGACCAAATTAAGATAGTCAATGTTTGAATAGCTTCTTCTGGAGCCAGCCTGTTCCAGTGGTTGGTTTTCATCAATCCAGTAAAAACTTGTAGATGCAGTTGAGTAGGCTTATCATTTTGTTGATGCAGTTGGGTAAGCCTTAGTTGTTTAGATCCTCTGGGTACCCTTTTTAATATAACAGCATTATGATTGCACTGTTCCAATTTTTCGACACTTTACCAAGTTTGAAGCATAAGTTGAATAAATTGACTAGTTTCCGAGTGATGATTTCATCAGCTTTTTTGTGTAGGTTGATTTTGATATTATTTGGTCCAAGTGCTTTCCTTTTTTTCGACTTTTTGATGGCTTGCTCTATCTCCTACAGAGTAACTTCTTAGAAGTCTTTGAATTTGTTACTCGTAACTAATACATCTCGTTCATTGTTATGCGTTCTTTGATTGGAGGGATTTGGTGAGTTGCTTCAAGCAACATACTATGGTTGTTGCTTACGTCTCTTAGGAAATAGATGCAAAAATTACATATTTCTTGAACTATCATGATTACTACTATTATTCTATTAATGAACAATGAATAATTATTGGACTTGTAGAATTTTCATTTTTATTCATTATTATAAACTTTGTACTAATTGTAAATTAATGACAATCATAAAAAGAAATCAATAGATTTTTTATACAACCAAATCAAACAAAGATGTAGATTAATGACCATGGATGAGCCCCAGTGTATGTCTTATGTTTTCAGTCTGGAATGTCCTCCTTCTGGGAAATTCGTAAATGGCCACCTAAGTTGTCTGTAGTTTGCTCAAATAATGGTGCTGTCTCATCCATGTGCTATAGCAACAGATTTAATAATATTTAATAATGTGTATACTCTCATTGTGATCAAGTGGTAATCATCATGGAAGGTGCTCCAGCGAAGGTAAGTCAAGGAAGAACAATATGAAAATGAAGACAGTGATAAAATTTTAAAAAAACAAATCGATATTGATTGAAAAGTGAACATCGTTTGGGAAGATCACCATGAGAGGTAAGATAAATGAATCAGAAGTCAGTTAGCATCAAGCTTTATAGTTCATAGCCGAGTGCTATGACATTATGATTTTGGACTTATGGATTAAGGTTAGGGTTTTTGATTTTATCTTTTCAAATAAACATATTTAGGAATGAATTTACCACAATGATCCTCAAACTATTCTACAAAGATAATACAAAAGCTTTTCTTGCTTTTAAACAGAATTTAGTGCTTCCTGATAGCGTACTTGATTTTTCTCAAAAATTAAAAATTTCTCAAAATAATGAAGGTCATATTCATTCAAAACACATCAAAATACACAAGAAAAATTCCTTTTCCTACAAAAGCGAAGTACTTCACCAAACAAAATCTCTACCTCAACATTTGGCTCAGAAAGGCTGAAGAAAATAATGACCAAAATATTGTGATGAAAAGAATTATAAATGGAAACTAGTCAGACTAATTCATGGAATAATGATCGCACTTGACCTCAAAACTTCAGACAACAGCTTTCTTGGATTTTAATTGGATAAAAAGAAAAAATAAGCAGGGATGTTTTCTTTGACTGTGGAATATGAAAACTGATATATTTGAAAGGATATATTTTCCAACTGAATCCTCACCATAATATAAAATGTGAAATTCAATGTTTTAAGCAACAACTTTTCATTTCTTTATATTATGAAAATATTGACCATATTATTATGTAATGATATTGAAGTGAAATTTAAAAAATATTATTACATATATATATATATCTACATAAATATACATATTCCCCAGACCCCTTTTTTTCTCCAGACATTTTCATAGATACACCCAGACAGCCTTATCAAATGATTAAACGTCACTTTTCACCTCAACCAGACACTTTCCTTGATGTACAATAATAAACCCCGACTTCTCCGTCCAAATCCGAACATTTTCTTTACCCAAGCTATCAACCAGGTTGTTTTTATCATCTTCTGAAATTATTTTTTGCTCTGATGTTATAAAGAAACCTACTATTCCAAGGCAAAACATAAGCAATTACATTTAATAAAGAATTTGAGATGTTTTTGATAGTCTCAGGTCTTTCCACAGAGTCAGCTTTCCACAACATATATATATATGTACATATATATATATATATATATATACGTATGGATACATTTTTATGTCATGTATATGCATAAATGTACATATATCTTTTTGTGCAAATGCATATCAGTATACCCATGCGTGAGTATATGCATCCACTTATATATATATATATGTATATATATATATATATATATATATTTTTTTTTTTTTTATGTGCATATTTAATCATACTATATAGATGTACATTATATGTTTTAAGAAAGTGACATTTACCACTAGAATTCTTTTTTTTTTGGTAAAGGCATCATGTTTTGGGAATGATGTGAATAAATTCTGAAAGACTGACAAAATCAGTTAAAACCTTGTTATTTAATTGAATAGTTATTTTTCAGAGCTGCTTTTATTCTTTAAGCTAGATAGATAGATGTATATGACATGACAACTCAGAACATAGTTCCCCAGAGATCACATGCAAAATAGTGGCTGGTAGGATATAAAATGGCAAAACGAACTGGATAAGTTCACAGTATTGGCTCCATGAAACCAATGATAGAAAGGTCTTGTGAAAGTCTACGTCCAACGATGGACAATGAATGTCTGATGATGATGATATGTATATTTTCATAAATGTAGACAGATATATTAATGATGATTTCATATAGACACAAAAATGATCACCAATAATTCATGAATGCAGAAAATTGAAAATAAAAGGAAAACATTTCTACCTTTGTTTTTTAATTGAATATTTATATTTTTAAGAGTTGCTTCAATCCTCTCTCTGTATACATTCATATAGACGCACACACACACATATATTCATATATATATATATATATATATATATATATATATATATATATTTGTTAATAAAAGTAGACAGATCTATAAAGAATGATCATTCCAAATGGTCACCAAAATAATCAACAATAATTCATGAATGCAGACAACTGAAAATAAAATAAGACTAAAAACGTTTCTCTCTTTTTCAATAAAGCATTTGTTCCTGTCTCATGAAATTTCAGATTAATTCTCACATCAATTATTCATTCACAATTCCATTGTCAATCGAAATGTGATCTTATCATCTAAGCTTAGATAATTCTGTTTAAAAATTCACAACATTTTTTTTTTTCAGGAATCTAGACGGATTTCAGTCAAGAATAAACTTGGATCTATTTTCCTCCATGAAAAGAATAAAATAACTGACCTCCTAGTTAGGGTAAAACTCTATGCAAGAGAAAACGGTGACCATAAAATCATTTATGATTTCTTTATAAGTGAATTTATATTGGATAGCTGCAAGATGTCCAGATATTGTGGCTTTCATCATACTTAAAAGCCTTTTGGAGAACAAAGGTTCCTTCTCTTATTCACACAGTGTTTTATCATTTATGAACTCTTTCCACTTCTACTTTGGCTCAGGGCTTCATCTGCTTTGCAGTAAGTATTGGATGGAGATTATAGTGACTATAGACAGATCATTCATATGTAATCCCAAAGATGACTGATGAAATATAATATAAGAATTGACTGGCACGTCAAGTTGTCTCTTACTTGAAATAAACAATACATAAACACTGTTACATAGATTGAGTAAGCATACTGGCACCTCAGGAATTGGCTTTGAACATTTAAAATCTGAATCTTCCTGAACTTTAATCATATTCTACTTATCTCACTGCTCACCTTTTAGACATGGTGAAATCTTTTGATTAATTCTTGGAGTCTGAGAAAGGAAAATAGTTGTTTGAAGTTAACTTTTGTTTGTTCCAATAAAACTTGAGGGTAGAAAATTTAAATAATTACTCCCTATTATGCTTACATAAAAAATCTTTTCTAAATCTGATACCAAAATAAGTGTTTAGTCAGTATCAATTTACCATGTAAGTTTATGCTAAATTAGTTTCTTGGTTTGTATCCGGCAGTGTTAATGCTTGTTTATTGGAAATTCAGACTTTTTTTTAGTGATCAAGAGAAGTAATTAATTCATTGATAAACCCCCGTCTCAATTTTTTAATTGAGTTCTCCAAACACTGCATGTTTCCAGAAGATGTTGGTCATGCAACAGTTCCATTGAGTGACCAACTTGATCTGTCTCTTTTGAGGTTAGATAAAATCTACTTTTTCAATCATTTTGAACAAAATTGATTTCCAAGCTTTGCATTTTTCTCATCTCTTGAAGTGAATATTTTTTTGTTTTCCCAAATGAAGAAAAGAATTGAATTATTTCCAGAAGTGTTATCAAAAAATCCCAGGTTTGTTCAGATAATGTAAATTGCTTCTGTGTGTTTTTACTATGTTTCAGCCAATCTATTCTAAAGCTTTCTTCAGACACTTAATCTCTTTGGAAAATGAGGTGATATTTTTTTGCAGAATAAGGTGGTACATAGAAAATGGTATTAACCAGCTCAGTTCCTTTCGAGCAATGTGGACCTCACATTTTTTGATTTAGAAAGAGGACTGAACTCGAGGGTTCTTTTTGAAAACAAAAATCATTCAGCCTCTCTTCTGGAGATTAAGATGATTTAATATTGATAAGATTGCTTCTAACATCTGTTGATTTCTGAAGAATTAAGATGAAAATATATCATGGGTTTCATAGAGATTAGTGGTATCAAGAAAGTGTGTATAACTACTGTTCACTGATTCCTTTCTACTTATTCATTGGTTGGTTAAAAAGCATGAATATTATAATTCAAATTTACGTTTGTTGTGATTAACATTTGGGAACACATTTGCTCAGGTAGTAAATAAGGTATAAAACTTAATTCATAAGAATAGAAGATTATTGATGTTAACTTTAGTTTAGCTTAGTATAATTGAAGGGCAAATGAAAGTTGGATAATGTGTTGCATCAATTCATGTCTTCAGAAATCCGCATTCAAAACTCTGGCTTTTACCCAGACTTTACAACCATCTACGTAGTTATGCATCGCCAATAGAGTAAGAACTTTGAAAATTTCAGCTTTTACTCCTTTTGTCTCAATTGTTCTGTTTTTTGCTCCTACCCCGGGTTCCTGGTTGGGGGATCAATTTGCAATTTTTGTTTATGTTAAATTTATCCTCTGATTTGCGTCAGCATCCACACTTGTGTTTTGAAATTTCAGAATTTTTTTAGTGTTCAAACAGCTAGAGAAATAACTCATATTTTGAGCTACCTTTTTTTTTTTCCAATTTTCATGATAACAAAACGTTGGTCATGGGTCTGTTTCTATTGAAGGAAAAAACCAGACCTGTTTGATTCCCGTTTTTACTTTTTTATAATAATTTTTTCTCAGCAATGACGAGAGCCAATGTTGACTCTTCGGTCTCTTTCGTTCACAAACAAATTGTTAGTCGCAAGCCAGGTCATTTTTCACTTTCATGATGGATGTATCATGCCTGATTATACCAATCTAATCATTAGTGTCGCATATTGAAATATCAATATGTAAAAATGAGAAAAAATAAAAAAGAGAAAGGAAGAAAGCAAAGTTGTATTTACTAATGAGAGAATTTCATGTCCCTTCCTGATTGTCCATGTATGGCAGCTGGCATATTTATTTGGTATTAGTTCTTTGCTGCTCTTTAAATTTGCTAAATTCTATCATCATCATCATCATTTAGCATCTGTTGTTGAACATAGACCTTCCCCAGTATTCGCCAGGCCTCTCTATGATGGACAGCACAGAGCCAATACTTTCTGAACTTGACTAGTTCTCCAAGACATCTTATTACTTTGGGATCCATGTTCTATTCCATAACTGGAAAGTTCTGGTCTGTACCTTCGTTGATCACAAAAATTCAGATACCCTTGTAATTTGGAATACCCAAAGCTTTCTCCGCTTCCATATTAGCAAAGCATTTGTGTTTTTTACTAAAAGAATAATTGAAGCCAAAGTTTGACAGTTTCTTGGATTGGGTTTTAAAGATATCTCTCTTTATTTTTATCTATAATGTATAATATTGTCAAATCATATCCAAATTTCAACATATTGATCAGCTTTATTGATGCCTGAACTAAAATATAAACATACTCAAATCCATGATCAAAGCTGAAATTGATAATCCCAAATGCATACATGCACATACACACACACACAAATATATGTATATATATATATAAAAAGAGAGGGTGGGAGTGAGAGTCTTGACCGAATTTATCTACTTGGAATCAATGAATTGATTTTTCACGGTGTATTATACATGAATTAAGTTTCTGCCTTTGTTAAAACTGATCTGCCGAAAACAAAAAGAAAAAGAGAATTTTTCTAATTGAATCTTTTTGTCTAATAGAATTAAAATCAAAGACAGAAAAAAAAAAAACAATTCTTATAATTACTTTTCTATTTCTCATTGATATCTATGTTTTGAAGAATTTAAAGAAACCATGTATTGATCTATCTATCTATCTATCATGTGTATTCAGGAAGCAATTTTTCATCTCAGCAGTATTTAATGAAGATGGACAAAGATTGTTTTATCAATCTTTTAGTAAATTTCTCCTATTCTCATGCATAGTAATGGATATTTAGATTGAGTGTGTATAAGAATTGTCCATTGATATGAATGTTACCACTTTCAACCATTATCTGACTATTATCAAGAACATGAAATGTAGATGAAATCAAAAACTTTGCAGCTTGTGTTGTCTAAGATTTAATTGAAAAGCAACTAATACTCTGAGCTACATTCTTTTGAAGAAATATTGTAAAATATCTTGAGAAGAAATAATCTTATAAATAGATACTGCCAAAATACTGACAATAGTCTTTCCCTTGGCCAATCTAGTTTAGATTGTGCCAAAAGACATATTATGGCTTCAAGCCATCTCTTTATAGTCTTGTGGCTATATTCCATGAATATTCACGTTATAAAAGGAAGTACCTAAAAATTTCACAATTGCTCCCTATATGTTACAGACAGTGCCATAATTATATATATATATATATATATATATATATATATATATATATATATATATATAGTCTAAAAAGCTTTACAGCTTTAAACACTACACTTTAAAAAAATTTTCCAAGTTTTTTTGTGTTACTTCAGTCACTTATTCCCCCAATATCTGTCCATGCAATTTATGTAAATTTTCTTCAGTGCTTTTTCCCTATTTCCCCAATACTTTGTTATTATGGTACAATGTATAAATTTGCTCTTGATGGGATCATCAGTTGTTTACCATGTAACCGTTTTGGGTATTCTAAAAACAAAACAGTTATATTAAGATGGTACCCTAACAGTGTTGATCAAACACCATCTCCCTTTCTGGCTTTATAGCTTATGTCACTCATGTAGTTTGTCATTTTATATAAGGTATTATGTGTATTGTGTATTGATATCATAATATACTACATACTATTTTTTTTTGAAACCGGGTTTACAAGAGCAAGAGATCAGTAAGTATAGAAACAGATGTGACTTGCTGTTCTTGTCATTTCTACTGAATGTTCACCCATGTGAATATTAGATCCATTGTGTCAGTTTTAATCTCAGACTGCTTACAAACGAACTGACGATATTATCTTTAAGAATACTAATCACAGAGAAAAAACAACTTTTAGTTGATTCTCTACCAACACATTCAACCAAAGAATTTGACAATTTTTTCCACAAATCCTAAACTTAATGTTGCCATCAAGTCTCCTTCAGTTATTTTCTTTTTTCAAAAATTTCAATTATCAAATAAAGTATCCTATCCATACATTGCGATGGAGTTCAGAAAAATTATGAGAGAAACTAGAATCTGTCTTATGAGGTGTGACGTACATAACTTTTGCTAAAGACCAATTTCCCCCGTTAGGTTTTATGCTTCAAAGTGATGATTGTTCGTTCCAACAAGATAAGACAAGACCCCATCATCCGTAGAAGACATGAAACTAGTTTGAGGAACATTTGGCTGACTTCCAGGTACCTTAGGTCACTGCGCTTGTCAGATTTAAACCTCATTGAGCATGTATATGATATTTTACAGACCTCATTAAATTCCCCCCAGCCGCATCCAATAGACTCAACTCAGAAAAAAAACTACTCAGAAATAGATCAGACCTCAAAATATGAGATAGGCCTCCTCAATGAAGGGGAAAATTGGGAGGAAATCAGGTTCTTTATTTCCTGGTGGAGTGATTTTGAAGGGTATCTGAAATATATAATGAAGCATCTGAATATACTATATAACTTGATTGATAAACAAATTCATTATTATGGTCAAATTTCCTGAAATTGTAGGTTATTCACACACATATGCAAACTGACAAATAAATGATGTGAAGTTTTTGTAATGAACTGCAAAAGGTCCACAGATTTAAACACTAAACACTTATTTCCCAAAATCTGCTAACATAATTTATGTTATTTTCTTGAAGTGTTTTTTTTTAATGTTTTACACATATTTTGATATTATGGTACTATTTATAATTTGTTTTTTGTTAAGATCATCATATATATACATATATATATAGAGAGAGAGATGAATACAAATACTCCAACATATACATACATATGTATACTTACATAAATGCTCTGAGAGTAAAAAAAGTATATTCAATCATTGTTCCCTCTGAGTTCTATTTATAGTTTACTGAGTTTTTTGTTTAAAAAAATATTGATTCACTATGCCGAATACATAAGTGCACCCATAACTTAGGCACAGGAGAAAAATTTGCATTATAAGAGTCTTTTACACTGACTTATGAAAATTAAAGTGAACATTATCTTCTACGAAATGAAGATAAATAAATAGAACAAGAAGGAAAAATATCTGTACCTCACATAATTGAATCACTATAGGCAGCATGTGCACTAGGATTATTTGTCAAAAAATTATCTAAATTCATAAAAAAAAAAAATGTTTTTTTTCTGTCATCATCATCATCATCATCAGTCTTTCAGCGTCCATTGTTGGACATAGACCTTAAAAAAAAAAAAAAATACCAGCTCAAGATTTTGGCATTGTTGGTTCCAAAATGACGCAAAAAGTACTATTTTGAAAAAAGCAAAAAAGCATTTTTTTCAGATTGTGCTTAGTGGTGTACTCCTACAAATTTTAAAGGTTGTAGCCCCCCAAAATGTGACCAGGACTGCCCAGAGATACACACACATAGATGAAGATAAGCGCATTGACAGACACTCAGAGAGAAAAATCCGTTGTCTACTTGGCTGGTGAGTCGGAGCAACGTTGATTCAAAAGCTTATTGAAGCAACATTTCATAAATTTCAATCTATTCATAGTTCAATGATTTCTTCACAAGTCAGCCAATCAACATCAACATGATTACAAACACAAGAACATAATGGGAAAGCTATACATTATTATATTTCAGGCTCTGTATTTCGATTATTAAATGAAAAAGATTTCATGCTGAATAAAATCTTACTTTTGTGTTCATTTAACCAAGAAAACATTCAAATTTTCTGAATCAATCCTCATGTAATTTCCCCTTGGGATTGAGATTTATTTTCTTTGATTTCTGCCTGAAGAAAAGATTTTGCTCCCAATTTGTATCCGAGAAAATTGTCAAAGAAATTTATTGATCAAAGATTGACATATCAAAAGGCCACTTTCTTGACTTTGAAAATTATTCTTGTAATTTCCTTTTCATCTCAAGTTACAATTCAACATTGTCCATTGGGTGCAGAATAGTGCCAAGGACACAAAATTGGACCTTTTAAAACCCAGTTCAGAAATTCAACAAATGGAGTATTCTCCCTTGAATTGAAACATTATGTAGTGAGGGATGGGGGACAAAAAAATGAAGACAAAATTAGGTACCATTTCTTTTTGTTTCTTTTTTCAATGAAAAGTGATATTTCAGTTTAATTGGATGTGAAAGAAAGAAAAGAATCATTGCAATTGTTCAAAATGAGTTGATTGCAAGGAAATCAATGTCATCCAATTGATAAATGTCCATTCTAACAATGTGTGCCCGCATAAAATTTTTAATAAAAGACTTCGGAGAAGCATAAAAAAGAAGAAGACTTATGAGTAGAAGAAAGAGACAGAGAAATAACTGGGGATAGAGAGAAGGAAGAGGAGAATAGAAAGGGGGGAATATTGAGTGAATAGCTTGAGATAAAAGATAAAGAGAACACAAAATCAAAGGGAGATAATCATAAAAAAGCTAGAACAACTACCTGGAAGCATGAGGGAGTGGTTGGAGCTGTGGTGAGGGCTATAAATGAAACCATGTTTTCAGGGTGGTAGGAGTTTAGGGAAAAGTCTTAAGATTTGAAGAGAGTCAGAGCTGAACAAGATGCCTTACCATGGAGCAGTTGGTAATAACCTCCTCCCTCAGACCATAACAACTAAAATAGGTTTGGTCGCTACCAGTTACCTCAGACTTGCAGCTCTTTTGCCAGAATAAGCAATGTATTGAAAATATCAATAGGACACCTGGTTGTTAAGCAGTGGTTGGCAAGCTATTCTCTGAGACCATTACTACTGTAGAGCATTCATTCAAGGCATCTCACTATGAAGAGATGGATAATAAGTTCATTTTACAGAAGGAAAGAAATCAAACACTCCTGGTTGCAGCAGGGTCAAACACCACTCTTCTATTCCCACTGTGGATGATTACTGAAACTTATGCTTTGTATGTATAATAAATGAAAAATTATAAAGAATATTTGCTGTTTAGGTGTATTCATTGAAATGAAATAACCCCTTCTGTATTTCTAACATAAACTTTTGTCCATGTGTGAAACTTGTCAGTTTGGCTCAGTCAGTAAGCAAGCTGGTTGCTGATCACTTAGTCTTGATTTCAAGTCAAGGTAGAGCAATGTCAGTTTTAGATATCGGTTTGGTTCAACATGATGGGACAGGTAAACAGTGAAGAGTTTGCTCTCCAAAATTAGGTGAGGATTGTTCTTGTTGTTGTTGCAAAGGGGGAAAACAAAATGAAGTCAACTGCGGCATCATACTCTGGCTGGAGTTTGACAATACAAAGAAGAAATGGATGAAGTAGAACTTGAAGAAAATAAGATATAAAAAGAAGTTGTCTTCGACAAGAAATAAGAAATCAATTTATTCTGTGGAGTCTTTTTGTCTCTTGAGATGATTAAGAGAATAATCAATTGTTCCATTTTTTTGTTGTGACTAAAAATGGAAATTAGATCTTGTTTGATATTATTTTCTTTCTCTTCTTGAAAAACGACTGAATCATTTGAGAATAAATTGTTTATGGTCGAATCTTCAAAGACTTTTCTTCATTAGTCAATGTCTGTGTTTGCTGTTTTAATGCTTTTATAAGTTAAAACTGTCACACTCCAATTAGTGTCTACCGTTTTTTTTGTTTTTTTTTGTTATTTTCACTAGAAGGAAGCCCTGAGAGTATTTATGAGTCTTGATTGGAAAGTTATGTTTCTGTATCAATCCAATAACTGTGGATGACGGGAATTTCGTTCATAGCATTTTCACTTTTTCATGATTGATGGCAACTCAGTACTATCTGTGAGTCAGGGCTTTTATCTTGCAATAGATAACCATTACTCTTTGCCACCTGCTGCAGTTGATGGGTTACTGCAATAGGACACTAAGAGATCCAAGGAAAAAGACAGAGTTTATGGGGATCAGATTTTTTTGTTTTAATTAATTCTCATGTTTATGGACAGAAAATGAATGCCAGAATTTCTGACAACTAAGGACTGTTCAAGTTTTTATCGACTATTTTTACTGATAAGATAATCTTCGATTAAAGAATTAATAAATTGTCTCAGGGTTTCAAAATCAAATAAGCAGGCCATTGTACATAGATTTAGTTGATTTGTTGCAAAACTTAAGTAGCTGTTCAATTGATTTCACAACTTCCCCATTTCGGGCCAAAATTGATATTAAAACCGAGAGATATCAGTAAATGAAAATGAAATGAATCTGAGTGAGACGGATGAAACGATTTTTTTTAGTGATAATATTGATTCATATATTAAAGACAACATGGTAAATTTTTCCTCGATCAGGCCTTTGATAATGTACCTCCCTTGGCTCAATTTAAAAATTATACATGTATGACTTTTATCCAAACATATTCAGCTGTGACTATCAAAACATAATAATAAACTGTGGATTTTACAAACAATCTGCGTTTCTTTTCAAATCGTCAAATATCAATATAATCTTCTCAGATATCATTATCCAAATACTGACCATACACTTATGTATATATTTACATACAAGCAGAAGTAACTGGCTTCGAGATCAATGTTCAAAGAAAATATTAGCTTTGTGATGTCCATGGAAGAGGGATCTGGCGAATCTTGGGAATGGTCTACGCCCAATGACAGATGATAAGACTAATGATGAGGATGATGAAAGGAAAAGCAATATTATCTGCGAACATTCAATGCTTGTTTTGGAGCCTTCTTTGAAGTTGTTCAATAGTATAAATCATGATACAAAATGATTTAACTATCCTTAAGAAAATATTTATTATACTGGCAAATACTGTGTTAACTAATTTTTCATCATCAAACAATCAATCAATGTAATTACTGAGCTCATTAGAATGAATTAAGCTATAAAGAACCTGTAACATTGAACTGAAACAGCAAGCAGTACTCAAGGAAAGGATCAAATTTACCGTATTACTAGCAGAAGTACCTGGCTCTGTCTGGGTTTCTAAATATCTAAGCTGAATAATTGCTACAAAAAGATGCTAACAATCTCAATTTTGTCCAGGAATATTGATTTTATAAAAATTGTTGTTTGCAAGCAATTAAGAAGAAAATATACATATATATATAAATGACTTTTCTCAAAATTATAGAAGGATTATATTATACGTCTTATCTTTTATACGCGCACACACACATATATATACAGATAGATTGATGGATAGATAGATAGACATTCTAATATCACTTTGGTTTCAAGGTATTAAGAATGTCTGCACAGTTATTTGATTATTTTGCATCGATAGCTCTCAAAAGCTCACATATAATCTTCTTATAATTAAAAATAAATCCATTTCTAAAAAGAGATGAATTTTAGGTCGATACCAACAAGACGATTTATTGCCCAAAGCCATTTCTCCAAGGCAAAAATATATTTCTTTAAAAGAAAAAAGAAAGAAATACTACTCTATATTTTTCCTGTCTTAAAATGAAAAGTTTATTTAAATCGTTTTGTAATCCTGTACAAATTCTATAGATTACTACCTTTCTGATTTTGACAAGCAGTGTACGTATTTTTTACGACTACTCTCTCTAGCCTTGATATAAATTTAAATATTTGGCAGTGATTCTGGCAATAGTCTCTGAGCCTTTGTACAAGAGTCCAAGAGCTTTTACTACCTGGCAAAGTAATTGGAACTCATCCTGGCCAAAAATTTTACCCAGAGGCTCTCTTGGATAACTCTACTACCATAATCTCTATTGCCAACCGATTTGTATATTTACTATTGCTGGCAGTGTTATCAGCTTTTTATTAAAGTGCTGATGTCCTGAGCCAAAGAGCTAACATTCTTGACTTGGTCACACTTAAGTAATTCGTTAAAGTATTTCAATGTAATTTGAAACTTTATTGCGGATTCTCTAAATAATTTGCTCGATTTTGTATGGAGTCAATTATTATCTACTCTTTTAACTGGAAAATTATCAGAAAATTATAGCCTTAATTTCTTTTACTTCCTGATTTGCAATGGTTTTCTATATTCAATATTCATATTAGTGCAGAAAAACTATATAAATTGTATACGCAAATGAGCACTCATAATAAGAATCATACTTATGCAATATTTAGGACCTTGAACATTTGTGGTACTGTAATAAACATCTTTTTTTTTTTTATATCATTCACATTTGTTGATAGCATTTCATATTCTGGTAACTAATACCAGAATCCAATAACAGAGATGACCTAACTTGCTCAATGTAAGAGCTATATATAATAAATTCATGATGTTCGAGAGCAGAAATCAAAACAAAATTTACAATTTTTCGAAATGTTTTCATTGTTATATACATATTTTGATACAATGATTTCATGTAAATATAAAGAAATACAAGTATGCAATGTAATCCACTCAGGTATGTTGTTTTTTGAACTGTTAATTTGTATTAATTAAAGTTATGACTAAATACATACATAAACTAAGTGGTTTCAGAGTCTTTACTGATGAATGTTTTAACTATATTAAATCCTGCATTAGGATTTAATGTTGGTAATTTTCTTCTATATCCAGTTGGGTCACAGTTTGTACATCGCAAATAATTATACAGCTTGAATTCTTTTTATCCATTTTTATTTTGACTGCAATGAGGAAAGGAGCTCAGCCAACATATTCCCACAAGATATACATTCAATGTCAAAGAGACGCAAATGGTTTGCAAGCCATAGTTTGACTACTTCTCTCTTCAAACTCAAATGCTAAAATATTTTTCTGATATCTAAACAGGAGTCCAAGACATGATAGAAACCATTGAAAAACTCAAATGGCAATGGGCTGATCATGTTGAAAGAATGGCAAACAACTGATGGACATCACATCTCACAACATCATATGCAAAACTAAGGTCAGATGGGGAGCCGAACTGCACAGGTTCGGAAAATATTGGCTCCATGATGCCCACAATGGAGAGGTGTGGTAAATCCAGGGGAAGGTCAATGTCCAACGACAGATGATAAAAGACTGACCATGATGATGATGATTGAGAATTTACTTATACATTAGTAATATCATGAGTAATTTTGCAATATACCTCTTGTCAAAATACCTTGTGTTACTTCCTATATTATACGTAGATGAATGTAAACAGAGCCAGAATATTAATAAAATTTTATTAAAAATGAAAAGATTAATTTGTAGAATATTTTCCATCTGTGATTTCAACATCACTGAGAATATTTTCTTGGAAGCTAATTTTCAAACAATAAAACTTGGATACTTATATGCTTTGAAAGTAACATAGTATTGATTTTGCCAAGGAATCAAATATTTCTACAGAGAACATGGTTCAAACCCTGGAAAGGGGGGGGGATTTGGTAGTGATGGTCATTTAGTTTAAATTCTTGAAACATATCATCTACAGCTACCTTTCCCAACCTTTCCAGAGAAACCTTTGAAATAATTTTCATGTCCTAAAGAATCCCTATCTTTATAGATTTTGCTAATGATACATCAGTGTGCATTATAATTTAGAAGTATCAGTATCCTGTAGAGTACATTTCCTACTTATTTGTTCATTTTGGTCAACATTCTGGGATACTAAATTTATTCCGGTCCCCTATCACCAAAAGGATATCTAACATAAAAAAATGTAAAACAGAAGTCAATTTTCTTGGAAAAAATATTGATAAGATCAGCCAACCTTTTATACAATCATAGGCGTATGTTAGAACTTGAACAAAAAAATATTTGGCAAATCTGTCTAATTCAGGCAAAACTGTATATGAAAACTTATATAAAAACTTATATAAAATTGTCCTCAAAGGCAAACATATCACAAAATCATCAAAAAACTGGTTTGATAAAAAGAAAAACATAATTTTCTCAGGGTAAAGTCTTGATTCATGCAAATGAAATTTCCAAATTTATTAAGAACATGAACAAAAAGACGAGTAAAATAGTACAATATGTTACTCGGATTAACAAATAAATTTACTTAAACTGATTGAACCAAACAGACAAGTCTTACTTGTCTACGAATATTTACGTTAGAAAAACACAAGGGAATATTTCATTATTAAATTGTAATTAATTAGTATGGAACTTCTGCTTGCTTTCTGCTACATGAATACTTGATTTAGGGTTGAACTTTAGATAAATACACACAAATTTAATTTCTAACGTCAAATTCCATTCACGACCATTACCCATCAAATAAAAAAGCTCAAGAGAAGCGAATGTCAGATGCTTTTTTTCACGAAGGTATAAAATTTTCATGGAACTCTCAACAACCTCTTACAGAACACTTGGGTTCTATCGAGGAAGATTGGTCTGGCTCTACCAGTGAACCATTCACAGTCAAGCAATTATCCCATTGTTCCTAAGAGGTTATATATTAATGGCTAAAGTTCCTATCTAACTCATTCATAAAATATTCATCGTCTGACACTCAAGAGTGATTGGCAGTTCTGGGTCCCATATTGTCTAACTTCCTGAAATAAGAGCCTCATAAGAATTTATGATCACCAAAGAAGCAAGCATCTGTCACTTGGATTATAACTCATCATTGCACTAAAAATAGGGTGTCTAGGCACTTCATGATGAATGGTTATTTTTAGGTGGAGTTTGATTCACTCATGTTTGAGGTACATGTAAGTGCATTTTAAATTTTGTGGCCATTCTGAATATATAATGAGGTCACGTGACCATTATGTTTGTATAATTTCCCCATAAATGAAAGAATCATCTTGTAACCATCGAAATGGAAAATGAGAATATTTTTTGCTAATATACTTGATAAATGTTCAATCTAGCACCATGTCCCAATGCCAGTCATTTTCACTAAAGTCTTGTTACTAGACTATTAAAAAAAATCATCAACTTATACTGTGAGGTCAGCTCCTGTAATTCTTGGCCAAATAGTTAGCAGCATGGCAAGCCAAGTTAAAAAAATCTCAGCTAAAACAGTTTGCATTCACTTTGCACTTACGAAGAACTTGAATTCATCTGGATTCTTTAACCTTGGTTAGCAGTGTGTCTAGGAGGGAAAAAACTCTGAATTCATCCCAGAAAGTTCCAACCCTTTGTCTAGCTCTGTAAGAGGTTGACAATGAACAGATTAGGGAAAGTGTCCCTGGAATGAACAATCAAGGGAGCTCTGATGATGATTCAACTGGACTAGCAAGCTGAAAGCAGACTATGATAAATTGCCTATGTAAAATAGAAAAGAATAAAAAGATACAGATAGAGGGATAAGAAACCATGACCGCAAATTCCATCTCCCCAGGAATACAAATGAAAGGCTAATTTTAAAAAAATCAGTTTTCGTGCCAGGTTTATCTGATGGCTATTGCTGGGTTTCTAGTGATGGCAAATGTCCTCAATTCTATAGTACACTCCTCCACTACCAAGATAATTTCTATTGGGGATACCAGATTCATCATCATCAGTCTTTCAACGTCTGTCGTTGGACACAGGCATTCCCCAGGATTCAATACACTTCTCTGTTGTGGGTGTCACAGAGCCAATACTCTCTGAATTTGTCTACCTTGTCTCTCCATCTTGTACTCAGTTGCGCTACCTAAGTTGTGCATGTGATCTCTGGGGATCCATGTTGTGAGTCGCGATGTCCATAGGTTGTCTGCCATTCTTGCAACATGGCCAGTCCACAGCTATTTGAGTTTTTTCAATGGATTCTATGATGTCCCTGACTCTTGTCTTTTCCCGGATGTACTGTGCTGTCTTGTGGTCTCTCCATGTAAGGCCCAGCATGATTCTTTCATGTGCATGTTGCATAGTTCTTAATTAGCAGATCTGTCTCTGGGTTAGGTTCAGCTCCATAAGTGACTATTGGGAGGATGTATTGGTTGTTTACCCTTCTTTTCTTAAAATCAGATATGGATGTTCCAGAAATTGGTCAACCTAACTCCAAATCAGTCAAAATCAGACAAAATGGCCCAAAATAGCTCCAAGTGGCCGGATTTTTCCAATTTCTACAGAATGAATTGCTAAAAGTGACTATATTTTTTCAATTTTAGTTTCATTTCTGTCAAACTTTAATTAAAAAAAGTACAATCATACAACATAATGATCAGGTAATAATACAATGAAAATAACTAGTTAAAATCATCAAGTACTCAAAAAATATATAGGTCAAATTTGTCCGCTAAATTATTCTACTCAGTAGTACTTACAGAAGGAGGGAAATAAAAATTATAATTTGTAAGTAATATATATTATTGAAAAAAATTTAAACATTGAAAAATAGATATCAATGGTGTTAATTGTATTCTAAACGATGAGGACTTTGCTAATTCTAGAAGAAACCTTTCCCTTAATTTAACTCTCACCCTTCAAGTCCCTTTGGTGGGAGGTAACTGTAAATAGAGCAATGATCTAATTAAACAGAAATAAGATGATAGGATAGGCAAAACTTGTTCCGTATAACAAAGTAGACAGTATGAATGTACTTGTAAGGCTGTAATTTTTAAAATGCTGTTGGAAAAAACAAGATTGTTTTTTTTTAATTTTAAATAATGTTTTGAAAATTAAGACAAAATCTGAATATATTATGGGGCCATGAAGCAGCCAATTTTGGATGTCCAATTTGAAAAAATACAAATTAGATATCATAGTAATCATCTGCCCTTGAATGTCCATTGTTGGATATGAACCTTCCCCATGATTTGCGGCACCTCTCTATCATGTGCATCACGAAGCCGAAACTGTCTGAATTTGTCTAGTTTGTCTGTCTTGTAATCCATAAATGATCTCTGGGGATCCGTGTTGTAAGTCATGACGTAGATCGGTTGTCAGCCATTCTTACAACATGACCAGCCCATTGCTATTTGAGTTTTCTCGTGGATTCAATGATGTCTTGGAATCCTGTTTTCTCCCGTGTATATTGTGCTATCTAGTGATCTCTCCATGTGAGGTTGAGCATGATTATCTCATGAGTACATTGCATAGATCTCAGTTTAAGGGTCGGTATCTTGGTTAGATTCGGAAAGAGAAGGAAATGATGTCTAAAATCAGATATACTGGTAAGCCTGGTTTCAATTCTTCTTATACCCAATTCTTCCAGTCATTTTGCCAGGGTTTTATGACTGCTCCAAGTGCTCCACTGATTATCGGTCCAAACATGGGCCAGTTTTTTGACTCTTTTGAATGACTGCATTCACTTTTAGTTGACAAAAAGCCATTGAATAGCACTTGAAAGCTTCAATTCTAAAATATTCAAATAAATAAGAAAAGCCAGAGGTATCACCCAATAGACTGCTAGTATTAGATTGTTCTACCCATATAATTGATGATTGTAGAGATCATTACCAAGAATATTATTAAATCAAATTGATTCACTGCACCCTTTAGATGCCATTTAAGCATTACAGGCTTCATCGGTTACTTGAAACGCCCTGCTGAAATTTTTTAGGAAGTAAATATATCATATGATAATTTCATTATGCCAAATTTCTGCTATAACTATGTGCATTGATTGGGTAGAATTGGAACGAACTTGCCAAAATGAGGAATTCCATAGGAAAAGGTAATCTAATTTAATTCTTGACTGACCTGTTATTTGTATAAGTTGTCAATTGAGCCCATTATAACATTTGAAAGCAAGATGGTCAAATTAAATTCTTGCATACTGTAGACGGTTGGGTATTCTTCATTAACTTGTTAGCAGTGTTGACTGTTGATTGGCAAGATAAGGACCTCAAAAGAGCAGGATGGTCAGATTAAACACTTCAATGCTGCAGATGGTTTGGGACACTTCACCGACTTGTCAGTAGTATAGGCTGTTGATTAGCAAAATCAAGATATGTGTGTATATATGAATGGCTTGGCTCCATAAACGGAGATTTTGTTTTAAAGGTTTTTCCATAGCTGTAGTATCATAGATCAGGGCATATCTGCAAAATAACCTTTGAGCCAAAGCAATATAGTTTTAAGATATGACTTGCCCAAGGCTAACCCCATCATTTACACCAAGTGTTGGCATCCTATGGACAACTAAGATGTCACTGATAGGAGCTGGGTTGTAGGTTTGATGGGTGTGTCCTCCTTCTGGCAGATGCAAACTAGCTTTGCTTCAGTTGTTCAAAAGATGTCTACTGAAGTTTTAACAGTATGTCCAGGCTTCCTCTCCTGCTCACTTGTTTAGGCCAAAGATATCCACTATCTGTTACACTCAGCTTTTTGCATATTTTTCAAAAGAAA
This sequence comes from Thysanoteuthis rhombus, assembly GCA_963457665.1. Classification (NCBI taxonomy): domain Eukaryota; kingdom Metazoa; phylum Mollusca; class Cephalopoda; order Oegopsida; family Thysanoteuthidae; genus Thysanoteuthis; species Thysanoteuthis major. The sequence goes on from OY735219.1 coordinate 32,473,897, forward strand.
AAAAACAAATAATGCAAATCAAAACAGTCGAAAAAGTCATTTAGAAGTTAAGTTAGAAACAGATGATAATCAGTATAAAATGGTTCTACCTTTATATACATACATATATATATATGTGTGTGTAGAAGGGAAACCTATATATGTTTAGATATATACAAAAGAGAAATGCAAAAGGATGTACGTCTGGTGAATGTCAACATTTTATGACTAACACACTCTTCAGCAACTAACAATGTTTTGTTTTAATAATTATTTTTAAACTCTGTCAATATAGGCATAGGGCACTCTTGTATAATTATATATATAGATATATATATGTATATAAAATCTACAAAGCTTTACAGCTTTGAACACTGAACATTAAAAAACTCTTTCAAACGTTTTTTTGTGTCACCTCAGTCACCTATTACTTGACATCTGTCAATGCAATTTGTGCGATTTTGTTCAATGTTTCTTTTTCTGTTTGACATATACTCATTATTATGGTATTATATATGAATTGTCTCTTATCGGAATCATCAATTGTTCAACATGTAACCGTTTCTGGGATCTTAAAAACAAAACAGTTATATTATCATGGCACCCCAGCAGTGTTGATCAAATGCCACCTCCCTTTCTTGTTACATAATTTTTGTCACACATGTAATTTGTCATTCTATATAAGGTTTTACGTATATTGTATATTGATATTATTTTATACTTTGTACCTATTTTTTGGAACAGGGATTACTTATGCAGGTTACCCAAAAAATGTTTTTAATAACAACAGACATGACTCACTGTTTGTGTCATTTCTATTGAATGTTCACCTATGTGAATATTTGATCTGTTGTGTTGGTTTCAACTTGAGATTGCATGCAAACCAACTTGTGATATCATCTTTGAGAATACTAATTACACAGAAAAAATTTCTTTGAGTCAATCCTCTACCAACATATTCAACCAAAGAATTTTGACAATTATTTTCCACTAATCTTGAAGTCAATTTTTCCACCTCATATATTATCAAGCTCCCATCAAATGTTTTTTCACACAGTATATATACATAATATATATATAAATGTGTATTGATAATAATAAATCGTTGAAATGAATATTTTTTTTTTCAATTTGAGAAAAACTTGGATTGAATCATTTTCTGGAATCCAATCAAACTTTGTAAAACTTGATTTTAGTTTTAAGAATTGTCCCGAATAACTATGTTGGGCGAAAAAATTATCATAATTTAGTAGTAGTCATATACTTAGTTTTAGACAATAAATCTAATTTTCATCTGAATTTGATAAGATTTATATGAAATACAACCAGGATTTATTTACTTGCTTTGTAAGTTTACTGTTATGGATACAAATAAAGCATTTTAGTCCCCCACCTGACATACATCCAACATCTCTGTAAGCAACAAAAGTCAATACCAGTCACAACGTTATGAAAAGAATGTGAACGAACTCGGAAATTTTTAAAAAATCAAGTATATTTCTACTTTGTTCATCAAATATTGATAAACTATAAACTCGTTTTGCGTTATGTTTATCCTGTTTATCAGGAGAGAAGAATGGAAATGAATATCAAAACATTATCAAAATCAAGTATATCTCTAGTTTGTGTACCAAATATTGATCACCTTAGAGCTTAGGTTTATAATGTATGTCTTTAGATTGACTAAAAGAGAAGACCCTGCTTTATTGATAACTATAATTAATACCCAGTGCATTTTCAGTGAGACAGGAATCTTTGAAATTGTATTTTTGTCTGTTTCAGTTGAATAATTTTCAAAAAAGAAATCATTTCGCGTTCCTCTGAGTTTAGACAGCAGATAGCTATGAGCATTCTTCTGAGCTTTATGGAGGCTTTTAGTGGAACAGACTGGCATGTTTAGTATCTAAAACAGAAAAAAAGAAAAGAAAAAAAATTTTGCAATGGCTTTTTTTTTGCAATAGTATAACAATGAATTTAGTTATAGGTAGCCTCAAGAGGGAATTTGTTATCCGTATCACTAATACCTGTCTGAAGCAGTCTTAAATGAATGTAGCAATGTTGTTTTTGATCAATTATTGCTTGTGTCGAACTGGGAAATCATCGCTAAGTGAAATCAGTAAATGAACAAATCACTCAAACCCTGCAGGCTATGGAAAACAATTATAAGCAGGGGTCAAATGATTGATTGAATATAAAAGCTTTCTGGGGTTGGATGCTAACAAGTGAACAGGTCTGGTTACTCACTCAATAAAAACCATCATCTGACCAATGTTATTTTTTGCAACATGTGTTTGGGGTGATCAATTAAAAAATTAAAAAACAGGTAAACAACGAATAGGTTACTTCTCTTGCCTTCTTTTTGAGTGGTGATCACAAATTCAAAAAAAAAAAAAAAGAGTGTGAACTCTACCAGACACAAAGTAAGGGACCAATTTAGCATATAAACTGACATTGTAGACTGAACCCCCACTAAAAACCTATTTTGGGCTGGGAGGGGTTGAAAAAAAATCATTTTCTGTTCACATGAGTGGATGTATAAATTTCCAGCCCTTCAGTTCCATGGATGCAGCCTGTACAGACGGCACATATATAGGTAACCAGGCAGCCAGCCACAAAAACAAAAAAAAATCATTTGGCCGGGAGTTTTTAGCAGGAAAGCACAATTAGAGCGCGTACCTCTGCCAATGCAATTGTCACCAGAAATTGAATGAAAATCAGTTCATATATGACCACAATGAAGGGTAGGTAATTGGAAAAAAATTCCTGGATGTGCTCACAAATTTAATCGATTGACCCTCGGCTCATGGCAGAACCTTCCAAAAGTTGTCATTGATATTCATTGAGAACTTTTGGTGATATGGCAAATGTATAAATGTATGAAAAAATATCTCACAATAAAGAAAACATTCCTTGATCCACCCTAAATCCAAACCAATTCTTCTTTACACCGTTGCTTACCTTTCCCTAAGAAGACTTTTGCAGATATCACGTGGACATAGAGCTACGATGAAAGGGATGTAACTGTGAAATGATTTCCGGATCCACTTTGAAATCTAATCAATTCCATTTTAGCCCCTGGCCCTACCTTCTGAAAGATGCTGTTGGAATTCATTGAGAGGTTTTGGAGATAATGTTTGGACAGGCCAACACGAGTGAATGCACATATATCTCTTCCAACTATTTTAGCGGAGGTAATTGAATTTTTTTAAAAAGTTTTTAAATGAAAAAAAAATCTCTGCAAAAAAAACAGATAAAAGTTAGGGAACTACTGGAAATGAAAAAAATGTCTTTCAGTGTTTTTTCCAGTTTGCTATGTTGTAAGGTTTTAGCTTAAGAGAGGAAACTGTGATTGGGTTACACTGATAACAATGGCTGCAAGTTAATTCTATGCAATTATCTTCTATCAGTAAGTAATCAACTGGCAGCATGCCATTGTTAAGTCAACCTGTAAGCAACAGATCATTTACCATTAGGCAGGAGATAACCGATTGCCCTTGTTACATGTAGGGAAGGAAACTATAGTTTGAAAACTATTGCAAGTTAACTTTTTCATTAAGTATTGCATGCTGGTCTTAGCAGTATGACTTGTCTGCCAAATGCTGACAATTTTTTAGAGGCTCTAGAAAGCATTTGGGTTGTGGAATTAACATTCTAACTATTTCACACTCTCTTACACAGACAATTCAGGTGACCGGCCGACCAGAACTCAAAGAACTGTCACAACGCATGCTTTTAGAAATATGAACCACAAATTACATAACATAATATATATATAATTGCGTATATATATATACATATATATATATATATATATATGTATGTGTGTGTGTATATATATATATGTGTGTGTGTGTATATATATATATGTGTGTGTGTGTATATATATATGTGTGTGTGTGTATATATATATATGTGTGTGCATATATATATACATATGTATGTGTATCTATATATATGTGTATGTATATATATATATGTATATATACATTGTGTGTGTGTATATATATATATGTATATATACATTGTGTGTGTGTATATATATATGTATATATACATTGTGTGTGTGTATATATATATATACGTATATATACATTGTGTGTGTATGTGTATATATATGTACATATGCATTGTGTGTGTGTATATATATATATATATGTACATATATGTGTGTGCATACATATATGTATATGTATATATATATACATTCACAATAATTTATGAAAATGGAAATAATTTTTTGTTTCAGTTTTTTTAAATATCTATTTCAAAAGTGTTCTTGAAATTCTGAAAAATGTTTATTTTCAAAAACATTAAAAACTTTGAATTCTTACGTTACATACATATTCAAGGTGATTGAAAAGAAATGTATAATTCTTTGGTCGAATATTTTGGTTGAGAATTGACTCAAAGTTTTTTTTGTGTAATTAGTATTCTTAAAGATGATATCATAAGTTGGTTTGCAAGCAGTCTGAGATTAAAACTGACACAACGGATTTAATATTCACATGGGTGAACATTCAGTGGAAATGACATGAAGATCTAGTCATGTCTGTTGTTATACTTTATAATCCCTCGTCGTTGAAAACGTATTTTTTTTTTGTAACTTACATAAGTAAGCTCTGTTTCAGAAAATAAGTGATAAGTTGTATGAAATAATATCAGTATACAATACACACAAAATCTTACATAAAATGTCCACCTACATATATGACATAAAATATATAATGAGAGGTGGGGGGTGGAGTTCAATCAACACTTCCGGGGTGCCTTGTCAACATTACTATTTCGTTTTTAAAATCTCTAAAAAAAAGTTACATTGTAAACAACTGATGATCTGAACAAAAGAAAATTCATACATTGTACCATAATAACAAAGTATATGTGAAACAGGGAAGGAAACTCTGAAGAAGATAACAAAAACTACATTGACAGACATTGGGAAATAGATGTCTGAAATGACCCAAAAAACTTTGAAAAAATGTTCTTTAATATTTTGTGTTTAAAGCTGTAAAGCTTTTTAGACATATATATATATATATATATATATATATATATATATATATATCATATTTAAACAACTGATCAATGTCCCCTGGTCTGATTTGGGCCAGTGGTTCATAATTCCTGGGGAGGGGTTTGAATGTATCGATGTTGGTGAATCAAATATACATGTTACCAGCTGCTAAAGCAGCTGCTTGTATTTATAAACATTTAAAAGACGACCGCTAAAGCAGCCATCCATATTCAAATGGTTAAACCCGAGATTCTGAGAGTTGTTTAGATTATTGATCTTTGTTTTTGACAATATGGATGTTCTACTTTCATTTAAACTTCTGTGACTGAATTTCTTCAAATCGACACTGGGAATAGACAAATTTAAACGAATAATTTAAGGAAATTATGTCCTATTTTCGACTTGAGGAAAGTCATTACTATGCATTGATTTATTCAGATTATTTTTCTAATCTTGTTGTTATAGATGTTCTTATGGATGCAGTCTTTCCTTACCCAAGCCCTCCATCCTTCCTCAAGAGCGTATATGTTCTTATTTGGCTGTCTATTTAAGGGAATACACTGTATTCATTTAGTCTTATGTTGTACTGTCCTGGTGATGCCATTTTTGGTGAATTAGAGTATATGTGGAATTCACTTCTTGAAATTGTCAGAACAGCAGGAACTCCACATGATAAATTTTGAATCATCTTACATTAGATTTAAAGCCTTCAAATTAGACTATAAGATATCCTTTGGAATGATGACATAGAGGATAAAAGCATTGGTCAAGTGTTGCAGTTACCCTTGACAGCTAAGTAAGAACAAATAGGCACCTGATGGGGGCCAGATAGTTGAGGGCTACAATGTTTTGTCTACAAAACTCAAAAGAACGACAGTTTTTTGAATAAATGAATGAATAATTATCTTTTAAGGAAGATCATCAGAGATGTACGTATATTGTATCCAGAAGACCTAAATTTGCAGTGAGTTTTTTTTGAATATATGAATCAATAGATATGACAGAAATTTTGTTGTACATTCATTTTACTGTCTCTGATTGAGCAATGGAGATCTGGGTTGCCACATCTGAACATTTGAAAAACAAGACATTTCTGCTGTTCTTTATAATTGTCAGCTCTCAACAAGTCAACTTAGCCCCCACCCCACCTTATAGTTATTGTTATTGTTATCATCAGTCCACTGTCATGTGAGATTGAGTTAGTATCTGCCATGTCTGACTGGGTACTTTTTCTGTCTCATCTCATCAACTTGTGTCTGGTCTTTTCCTACTGTGTTAATTGTCTTGTGGGCATAAATTGGTTAATTTTGTCCCTCCTTCTCACTAAGTTCCCTGCGCTTTTCCATTTTTTAGGCTTAATTACTTGTATGATATACTTCATCCTGTTCCTGTCTCAGATCCAAGAGGGTGAAGCCTTAAATGAAGTCAAGGAATACATTTAACTAGGTCAAACGATGGAGCAAGAGAAAGCTCAAGGAACTGAAATAAGATGGCGCATATTGATTGGCTGGATAGCATTTGGTATGAATAGAGATATACTGACAAGTAAATTGCCAATATGTTTAAAATAGAGTATCAATGCTTGATACTAGCAATAATGTATAGACATAAAACCAGGAAAATTGAAAGAAACACTACAAAGCCAACTCAGAACCGTGCGGAAGTCAATGGAAAGAATAATGTTAGGAATAACCCTTAGCAATAGAAAAGAAGACCCTATGTATATAGATAAAAAAGATATATATGTATATGTATAAATAACAAGAACAGACAATGAACTGAATTGATTGTTACGGATAACAGTGAAACTCGGTGTAAAAGCTAGATATTGGCTTTTTGATGTAAAGAAAATAATTATTTGTCTGGCCTTGGCCTACTTTGGGCCCTTAATATACCCTCAGGCCATTAAAAGCCTGAAGACTGTGCTTCATGGTTAATCTGGCCCTACTTTCATCACTTCATTTATGACTGTGAACAAGAAAAACACTTAGCAGTAAATGGCAGTACATGCTAGCCCTATAACTGCAAAAACTGTAAACACTGAACTAACATCCTCTGCTCTCTCTTAGCTCCCCTTTCTTTGTGTCATCACATCTTCATGGTTTTTTTTTCTCTTGGAGAAGATGATGGTAGCTGATACATAGGACTTCTGAGGAATTTTAAAAATTCTTTCCTAATAGGGATTTCAAGATTAGATGAAAGACATGCCAAAATTTTATGGGAGAATGAAAACCCTGGTAGAGATAGAAAGAAAAAGAGGAAGGGGGTGCTGTTTAAGAAATGTCAGAGCTCCCAATAGTGGGGTGCCCCTGAAACCTTTATAAATAGCAGTCCGGTTACTGATTTTCTCATGACTTTATATGAAACTACAAAAGAAGGATATATATGTGCACACATGGATTGCATATATCATACTTCAGCTTTTGAGGTTGTTTTTCACCAATTAAGTATTATTGCATGTCTAGTGCAATTTTTCCTTCTTTTTTCCTCAAATCCCGCTAAATGCTGGAGGCCCTTTAAGGAACCAAGAACCCCAGATCCCCAAATCTCTAGCTTCCGCGCTGTCTCTTTCCCCACATTCTTCGCATAATTCTAAAGATAAAGAAAAAGTGTCGAGAACTGGGAAAACAAGTCAGGAAATACCTGTTCCAGATTTGATAAGCAAGAAAAACAATATTCCTTTTAGGCAAAGGATAAAAATTAGTGTTTCCTTCTATGTTGAAAACCAATACTCACAATCAAGAGAAAACTTTATCAATAATTGTGTTCTAATTTTTTCTCACACTGAACAAATGACTGATTCTCACATCTTTTTGTTAGACACACACACACACGCACGCACGCACTGATGTATATATATATATATATATATATATATATTTATATATATATATATAAAAATATAAATATAGGTGTATTTGGATGTGTAACTATAAAAGTGTTTGCTCATTTGAGGAAGTGTTTGCACATGTATGTGGATATTTGTGCCTGCATACAAACATTATCATTGATGACTGCTTTTAAATAGATGCATTTACTATTTTGATTCCTGCAACAATTATGTTTAATTGTTTATTCTATTTATGCTGTCTGAGCCAAATGATACATTCACCTCGTAATAAAAGGAGATCATTTTGAATACAGTTTCGAAATTATATAACTCATTTAAAAATTATTTCTGTCAGGTTATATATCTATTTTCTCAATATTATACATGAACACACACTTGTATACAGATAAATGTGTACACACACACATATATACATATATCATCTACAAAGAGTTTAGTGTCCCATTTACAGTTAGCATTCTATCTATTTCATCCATTTATATATATATATATATATATATATATATATATATATATAGCATTTACCAAAATAATGAAATACATGTATGACATAAGCTATACACTGAAAAGGGGGATTGTTTGATCAACACTGCTATGGTGCCATGTTAAAATAACTAATTTGTTTTTAACCACCATGAAACAGTTACATGGTAAATAACTGTTGATCCCAACAAGAGACAAGTTATACTTTGTACCATAGTAACAAAGTATATTTATAACAGGGAAAAAAAACACTGGAGAAAATTACATAAATTACATTATCTGATATTGGGAAATGAGTGACTGAAGTGGCACAAAAAATTTGAAAAGGTTTTTCAATGTTTAGTGTTTACAGCTGTAAAGCTTCTTAGACATATACAAGTGTGTGTGTGTGGCAGAGGTTAGTGCAATGGCAGGAGATACGAAAAGCTTTTGTTCAGCAGTGAACACACGGCAACTGATGATATATATAGACCATTAATAAAAACATTTACGGATTAATAGACCTAATTTCAAAACACTTTACTCCCGAGTCTGTCTCACTCTCTACAGTACATATCATATATATATATATATATATATATATATACACACACATATACGAAAAGATTCAGTTCTGTCCCTACAGACATTGGAACATCCCAAATAGATCGCATGACTTTGTGAAGCATATGGAGATCCTGAGATCCCAGTTATGAGAAATCCCTTCTCTGCCTCAATGATGTAGTTCAGAAGAAATCAGAGAGCCATATGTTTGACATCAGCCTGGTTGCAGGAGCTGCCGGAAGGATATCAAATTAAGTGTCAAACAATCTTAAGGAGGCTCCACTCCTTGGTTTTGAATCAGAGCTGTCTTTTTCCTAGACTGGTTACTTACCCAAGTCTTGAGTGCCTAATCTGTCGAACTATTTTAATCATAGCTTTGGGGAGCAAAGATATGTCCATGCCTCTCCTAAGGGCATTAGTGGTAATTGATCATAGACATATATATGACCAGTGTATATATAAATATTCATGAGTTTTAACATGTGTGTACTAGTATACATTGATATTAATGACTATGCATCTCAGTGATTTTGTGAATGTGTGATGCATATTTGTATATGGAGGAAAGGTTCATGAAACAGTTAAAGCAATATGTGTGTCTGTGTAGGAGAGAATTTGCTGTACTTGTGCAAGTTTATTTACGTAAATATATATATATATATATATATATATATACATACATATTTATATATATATGATGTACTTGAGTAAATATTGCATGTTTGTGTATGGGGTCTATTCATTCATTTGAATACATAAAGAGAGACATACATACATTTTGATAATACATTGTATGAGTATATATATATATATATATATATATATAAAGACGAGAGGGGCAACCATCCATTCTAAAATCAAATTCATTCTATGACTATATATATGTATATATATATATATATATATATATGTTTTATCAAATAGTAGCAACATTTCTTGTTGATTCAACCTTCAAGTAAGTTTCTCCAATTTTCGGAGTTTCTCCAATTATCTGACACTAGCTCCATTTGCCAACATTTAAAACAAAAACACATTTTCCCCTCCTCCAATATCCGCGAAACACTCATGGAAAGCATAGCAATGCTCAAAAGCGCTCACAATATAAAAAGACTGCAAATAATCGATTCTAATCAACACCGAATAAACAAAATCTCTCATGGAATTGGTGCCAACATCTTAAAATGCCAACGAACAACAATACATCTGCACATATATCAATTATAACCCCAAAAACACTTTCATCAATAAAATAAAAACAGCAACATTTTACCACAAATCCTCAATAATGAATAGACAAAATCTAAAACTGGGACACAGAACAAACTTAGAGTAAAACCAGCCATGGTCGAAAGCATTGGGATTATTCAAAACAATACAAACAACATGAATTTTGGAAAATTCATACAGCTCCTCGAACCAGATATGAAGATCAAAGGACAGGATCTGAAAACTAGAGAAACTTACTTGAAGGTCGAATCATCAAGAAATATTGATACTGTTTATTGAAACATATAAAAGAACTGCTGCCTAAATTCACTACATACATATATGCACACACATATAAACACACATGCATACAAATTGAATGGTATGTATGTCTGCATATGTGTTATACATAGAATAGTATCTTGACTGTAGACAAATTACAAAATGGTTTGGAGCAAATTTTCTTTGAATTTTGATTTCCGTATTGTTCATAAAAATGGAAGGAAGTCAGAAAAAAGAAGGAATAAAATTAAGCACAATTGACAGGACCAAAAGTGAAGAGTTATTCTATTGAATTGATATATTTAACAATTATTTGTTTTCTTTTTAAGCAGGAAAAATATACATTTTTTAAAACCACTGTGTCACAATAGAAAATAATAGCCAACCAAAAGATAACTATCTCAATTATTTTATTTCTTATTGGATCTACTGTTTTCTCTATTTTCTTGGACTATTTTTACCTCTTTTGTATGAGAGGGAAGAAAGGGTTTTAGATAGTAGTAAATGATTTTGTATTGATTTTATTTTTCTTGAATATTTTATCAAATGAAAGTCTAGACTGTCTGATTGAAAAAAGTATGTTTTATATATACTGTCCCTGTTTTGCTTTATTCTTCTCCTTCTTTCTCTGTTTTTTTTTTCTCCCATTGATGGCTGATTCAGAAGGTGAAGATGTTACTCTGAAACATTCTTCCCATCTTTGAGTATTTTTATTCTTTTATTTTATACCTTTTCTTTATTATATATTTTTCTCAGACATTTTTATTCATTCTTTTTCACTCCTTCTTTTCTTTATGTTTCTTACACTTCTTTTTTTTTTTTAATCCTTTTTTAGTTGTTTTTTTAGAAAGTTCTATTTTTCTTCCATTTTTTTTCCTGAAATTCTCTTGTCATTCTCTTAACACATTTCCTTTTTGGGTCAATCCTTCATCATTTCTTTTTTTTTTCTCTTCTCTCTTTCATTTACACAACATTTTTTTTTATTTCTCTCATTTGATGTCTCTTTCATGAGCTGTCTTCATTTCAATCATATCCTCATTTTATTAATTATTTTTCTTTTATCATATGCTTTCATCTGTTCATATCTATCTCTGATACTTATCTATCAGTTCATCGATTTACCTATCCATTATAAATCCTATAAGCTTCTCACTCACTATATATTTATCATATTATTCTCTCAGTTAGTCTATTTACCTATCTAGGTACATTCTATCAGTCTCTCTATCTATATTATTTGTCTATTTACCTATCTAGTTTACAACCTATCAGTCTCTCTCTCTCTCTATTGATATCATTCTATTTACCTGTTTAGTATAAATCCTATCAATTTCTCCCTCTCTCTCAATCAATTAATACTCTTCTGTCTATTTACCTATGATATTCATTCTATCGGTTTCTCTCTAGTTATTAATCTATATATCTTATATTATTCTATCACATTGTTGATTTAACTATTTTTCTCATACTATTTTGTTTTATCTGTACACGCATATTTCTCATAAAATTGTCTATCTATTAATCTATTTACTGAATGTCCTAGTTCATAGTCACCTATGGAGCTGAAACATGGAACCTAACCAAGAAACTGACCCTCAAACTCAGAACCATGCAATGTGCACATGAAAGAATCATGCTGAACCCCCCTCCTCAGAATCATGCATGAAGGGATCACAAGACAGCACAATATATCTTAGAAACCATAATAAAACTCAAATGGCAATGGGCTGGTCATGTTGCAAGAAAGGCAGACAACTGATGGACATCATGACTCACAACATGGATCCTTAGAGTTCTTATGCATAAATGAGGTCAGCAGAATGCAAGATGGAGACTAGGCAAGTTCAAAAAGTATTGACTGATGCCCATGATAAACCTTTCCCAGGATTTGCCAGATCTCTCTATGTTCGATGATTGACAATAAAAGGCACGATGATGATATTAATCTAGTTTTTTTTAATATGTTTATCTATACCTCTTCAGTATACACCTTCCCTAAGATTTGCCAGACCTCTCTATCATGGGCATTGCTGAGCCAGTACTTTCTGAATTTGTGAAGCTCGTCAAGCCATCTTCTTTTCCTTTGGATGTTGGACAAAATTTTGAAAATGATATCTGGGGATCCATGTTGGAAATCTTGATGTCAAGCAGTTGCCTACCATCCTTGTGACCTGTCTACCCGATTGTGATTTGAGTTTTCTAACTCTTTCTGTGATATCTCGGATTCCTTCTTTTTCTCTGATATACTTCACTGTCGTATAATATCTCCATGTGAAGTTGATTCTCTCATGTGCACATTGTACAAAGCATAGATGAATGAATCAAATATTAGAAGTAGAAAAAAAATAAAAAGACTGCTCGACATTTGCTTGAATAGATAAATATATAAGAATAATCAGGGATGGACGTACAGCAATCAACTCATTTTCAATTTCCAGTTTTTTTTTGTATGTTCAATGTCAGCTAATAGAGGCATGACCATGTACCTAGTTCCCAAAATCAAATCTTCTCACTGTACAGCTATTTCCTAAAACCCATTTCCATCCCTGACGATAATGAATTTGCTATCAGAGCCTCTTCATTTTTTATTTAGATGAATCAGTCTCTTTGTACCCGAGAGAAAGGATAAAAATTGTTCTCTTTCAAACTTAACTCACAGGCTTTTAATTTTTGACAGATTACAATTTTTTTGCACCTTTTCTAACAAATACCCACAGATAATTGGTAGCAATTGATTTACACCCAAAGGAATACTTCTGTCTCTCTGGGTGATAATTCAAAGCATTTGATAATCATTTGTAACAATTAGAGTACATTTGTCAATTGACTCATTATCAGGTCAAGAGGCTTGGGGATTCAGGGCGATTTATTAGCGAAAGTAAAATTTATTGTTGTTAAACACCAGTCAGAGTCTGGTGTTTTCTTTGTTTTTTTAAGTAACCAAGAACAAGAACAATCCTCACAAAATTTAGAGGAGTGAAAATTTAGCATTCCCTTAATTTGATTTGAAATCATGACCAACTGATTGATGCATGGCATTCTTAGCAGCTGAGGCAAATTGACAAGTTGTACATATCACTAAAAAATGTACATCACAAAATCCCATTCATACAGTCTCAATTCAATTTGAGAGAAGCAAAAAAAATGATTAAAAATAAGATTAAAATGCTACTTTATTTTCCCAGGAAACTATTCAAAATGAATTGACAGGATCAATTTTGATTAAAAGAACTGGAGTGGTTCAGTTCCAGAAGTAATTCACAGTGCCTCATTTCACCGTGCCCCACACACACCATTGAGAAAGATAATCTTACATCTCTGTAAAGAGCAAGCACAGTGATTGCTGTTTGAACAAGAAATAATTCTAACACTATCTTAATTTCACTTCATATTGCAAAATTAGAGAAGTCTGAATAGTTTTAGCTCTATAATGAAAGTAAGAGTACCTCTGAATATTACTTTAGGCTAAAAACTAGGTCCTCTAGCTTGCACTCTGTACAGCAATGCTCAAGGCGGCAGGTTTTTCATAAGATGGCAGATGTGTTGAGAAAAGGATGTAGTAGCCAACCCATTATGTATTCACTTTTATACTGCTCTATCGTCAACCACACACCACAGCCTGAACTAGGCACTCATTTGTCAAAAAGAAAAAGTTACTTACCACGGATGAAAAATTGTTTTCCATGCAAAACTTTTCATGTTCACAGCACACGTGATTATGAAGGAAAATGGCGCAGATTTTTCTACTAAAAATCCGGTTAACAGTGGTTAACGTCAAGTGGGGGGAACAAAAATTAAAACAAGTGATTCAGCATTCCCCAGGTACCTACTAGCCCCAGTCTCCTCTATTTCAGTGATATGCATAGGGTTGATGGTATACAGAGTAAAAAAAAAGATGATGCTTCATGAAACCAGCATTATTTAAAATTCTCAATCAATTCTTAGACAGTTAATCGAAAAGATAACATCCAGCCGACCCAACCCTAGTTTCACTATAACAATATCCAGCATGAGTGGCTACTGAATTTCATCTGTGTAGCAATAATGACTGAAACACAAATATACCAAAAATGGTTTGATGCAACATAACAATTTGTACAAAAATATTAAAGAACATTCATAATTTGTATATCTTATTCATTGCAAGTAGAAATGCTACAAATTATCCAGAGAAATTTCATAAATTAGTTACCAATCAGGATGATGTTACTCTTGATAGTTGTTGGCATTTCTACTTTGGATGAATAAGATATACAATTTGAAAATATCATTTAAGGACCAAGCGGAGGATTATCTTACATTCTCTTGTGTAAAGACTTTGAAAAAACTTGAAGATAGTTATGGAAAAATGATTATTATTTCTGTATAAAAAGTAACAATGGACTTAATCACTACACTCATATTGTAAAAGGGTTGTTATTATCAGGATTAATGATATTGAAGATGTTTATGTGGCATTAATGAGAAAATTGAATAAACTGGTGTGCTTAGTCATTCAATAGGAACCATCTCATGACCAATATATTTTGGCGGCATGCTGTGTTGGGGGTAATGAATTAAAAAAAATTGGGAAAGAAGACCACTACATCTACCAAGCATACGAATCTCCATGAAATCCCCAAGAGAAGGAGAAATCAAGCAAAGAATCACACTAGGTTGACAAGCTTACACTAGAGTAAGCTTGATTTTTAAGAAGAGGTATAGACATCATTAGAAAACTCAAATGGCAATGGAATAGACATGTTGCAAGAATAACAGACAATTGCTTGACACGACAACTTGCAACATGGATCCTCACAGATCATACGCAAAATTATGACTGACGAAAAGTGAGATGATGTGACAAGCTAGAAAATTTCAGAAAGTACTGGCTCTGCGATGCCCATGAAAGAGAGGTCTGGCGAATCTTGGGGGGAGATCTATGTCAAACGACAGGACTCTAAAAAGGCTGATTACTATGATAATGATGATAAATGATTTACTTATTTCTCTTGCCTTTTGTTGGATTGATAAAAAGTCTGAATTTTCAACAAAAAAAACAAGTATGAATGCAGCCGGGTTCAAACTAAGGGACCAATTTAGCATAAACTTACTCGGAAAATTGAACACCCTCTTAAAACTTAATTTTGGGGAGAATTTTGAAAAATGATAAGCTGTAATCATTTAAACTTTCAGCCATCTAGTTCCATTGATATAGCCTGCACATACAGCACATAAATAGCTTGCTAGCTCACTAGCCAGCTAGCCCCACCTGAAAACTGAAGAAACGTATATTGACAGTTTTGGTTGGTAGTTTCTAATAGGGATTATTTTAAAACAGAACACTAACACACTGACACTTATTTATTATTTTCATCATTCTTGATTAATGACCTATGAAATATATGTTTTATCCGAGCTTTCAGCTATTGAGTCATTGGTGAGAGATCTTAATGATAATGCATATTTCTACTAAACAAGTAGTACGAGAAATATATAAATATATATCATTTAGAAATGGATATATAGCCCGGTAGAAATAATCATAAATTGTGCTATATCGTTTTGAACATCTATTCGGTAGGATCATCTGTTATTACATGATGAATGTATCCTTTGGCCTTGACGACATAAAAAGAGTAAACAATCAAAGAAAATGGGGTGGCATGACGAATTGAACTTGCAACCAATAGGGTAATTGCTTCAATGTAGGATTGCTCTTACCATTGAGCTAAACAGCAGCTGGTAATGCAAAGTCTCAAATAACTGCTTATATACATATATATATATAGACATATGATTATAAATCATGTTATATTTTATTGAAACTCTTACTTGAAATGATATCCCTTCGTTACATGTTTAATGTATCACTTTTCAAGTGAATTCTTTTAAAAGCAAGTAACAATGAGAGCAAACTAAAGTTAATGAATCTAAAAGCAAAAAAAAAAAATGCTGTGTTGGGGGTGATAAATTAAAAAAACTGGAAAAAGGATCAATTCAGCACAGACCCTCATTGCAAATCAATCTGCCCGCTGTAAACGTTTTATTTAGACATAATAAGAACTTAATGCTCAAACTTTCAGCCCTTTAGCTTCATTGGTGTGGCCTGCCTGCAATATACACACATAGTCAGCTAGACTCATTTGAAAACTAAAGAAACCTGTGTTGACAGTATTGGTGGATTGTTTCGAATGTATTTGAGATATAAACAAATGTAATACGGCTTAACAGGATGAAAGAAACTAGTTTCTGGGAAAAAAGAAGGAACAACCTCAAAGTGTATAAGCAGGAATTATGGTATATTGTAATTTACTGATAGGAGCCAGTATGTTTCAAGTTATCTCCAAGAAGCACTTTGAAAGCCAAATCTAATGATGAGTTCTACTTTCTTGTTATCTTTTTTTTGCCCAATGTTCTTCAGTGTTTCCAATTTAGATGAAATAATAGGATTACGAAGAAATGAAAACTAGAAGAAAAAAAAAGCATATTAGTTTTTATAACTCGGCAGAAACAGATATGCTTGTTTATGGAATCCCCAAAGCTGACAGCTGAGGGAAATGCAATCTTATGGTTGAATTCTGATTTGAAATATTACAAATTTATGCATTACATAATTGTAGAACATGGTTACTCTGAAAAAGTAATAAAGGAATGGAGACCTGCATACCCACTCAGAAGTATATGTTATATGGTCTGACAATTGCAGCTGCATGAAACTCTGAGTACTATATGAAGCAATCTGAATTAACTATGCTCTATCACTGATATCGAGCACTCTTTACTCATAGATAACTCAGTCCTCAAAAATAATAACTAAATATATATATATATATGTATATATATAAGTGTGTGGGTCTCTTTCTCTCAAATATCAGTTTGTGGACATTTTATATCCCACAGAATGAGATAATTTTTTTTTTGAAGTGTAAATGTCCTGAAAAAGATTTTACAAAAAATAGTCCTTTCTATTATCATTCGGACTATCCTCATCTTGGTTGTTTTCATACAACATTTCAGTTGTTGTACTCTACGGCCTTCATCAGGTATCATCTGGTAGGTGTGGGGAAGTAAAGAACCGAACCCTTTATTTAAGCGACAGGGTTGTAAAAAAAACAACCAAGATGAGGATAGTCCGAATAATAATAGAAATAATAATAATACCTCATCTCAAAAATTCAGAGATATACTAAAAAAATAGTCATTGAGTTCTCCAATTGATGATTATAAAATTGTTAATGCAAAAATTATGAAACAAATCTTTCCTGAAAAATACATCCTAGGAAAAAATAGTTAAATGTACACCGCTGGAAGTTCCCCATGTAGCTTATGGTTAGTGAGGTCATCTGGTTGACCTTTACATCTGAGTATTGAGTTCAATTCTCATGGAGTCCTAATAGCCAGCGGGTTCTGCAATTCTTGCAGCATGTCCAGCCCATTGCCATTTCAGTATTCAAATGGATTCAATGATATCTCTGACTCCCATTTTTTTCCCTAATATACTCTGCTGTGTTGTAATCTCTCCATGCGACTTGAACAAATTTGATCATCATGATAAACAATTTCTATTTCAAAGATTGACCAATGAATATATATTTCCCTGGCTTCCTTTTCTTTTATATCAGCTGAAAG
This sequence comes from Thysanoteuthis rhombus, assembly GCA_963457665.1. Lineage (NCBI taxonomy): Eukaryota > Metazoa > Mollusca > Cephalopoda > Oegopsida > Thysanoteuthidae > Thysanoteuthis > Thysanoteuthis major. Next base: position 32,491,866 of record OY735219.1, read on the forward strand.
CACTCGATACAGGAAAATATAGAGAAGTGTGTATGTGTATATGCGTCTTTGAGTCGTAAGACAGTTTGGAAAACAGAATCCTTTCCCATTGTTAAAAAATAAGAGTGAGGAGATGAGAATCCATCTTATTTCTTTTTTGTAGATTCGCAGACAATAGGTCGCCATGTTCAAGTGGTTAAGGTAACATTCACGATATCAGGAAGATAAGAGTTGTAAACGAGCTGTAAATCTGAAATGTTTAAAAACGAAATCTTCAATTTCGATTGGCTACGATCTTTGTTGTCTAGAAAAGGGAGATTTCAGTCAGTGGAAGAGTTCAGTTAGGGTTTTTTTTTTTTATTTCGCCTCGAGAACAATGTAGCCATTTTACTCGGCAGACTTTGATGGAATTCAAGCGGATTTTTTCATACCTCGGTGATAGTATTTCAAATGTATATAAAGTGTGTGTGTAAATTCGTGCGTGAATAATGCTGTTTATGCAAATCCATCAAACAATTGGTGGATAGTTTGTTGCGATAAAAGTAGAAAATTTGAGAAAACGTAGCTAACAGAAACAGGAAAAAATGTTTTTTCTGAATTTGACGATGGAATACATAGTTGGCGTCAAATTATTTCAGTTCAAGCAAAGTGAGAATATCAGAGATAATCGAGCGTGTGCAAAATTTGTGTCAAAACCACAATTTCTTTCTTTGTAAGAGGCTTATGCAAATTGATGTTAACATACTAAAAATGTGGCTATGCATATCTTGGAGCTTCATAGAATAATTTATAAGATTCATCTATCTTCTTTGGAACTAATATTGTATCCTTTGTTAAGATCCAGCAAGATAATACTACATCATATATATATATGTATATATATATATATATATATATATATATATATATATATATATATATATATGATTTGCCAAAATATGAAAAGAATTTAAACCCTCTATCAAAAGTATAGTGCTTCATCTAAGCAGTCGGCGGTAATGAACAGATAAGAGCAATGCTATGTTAAAGCAGCTACTTATCTGTCGTGGGTTCAATCTCTATGGCAGCCCCATTTTTTTTAATTGTTTGTTGTATTTATTCTGTCTACACCACACGATATATTCACAGTGTAATGATAGAAGGTCACTTCAAATAGAGTTTCATAGTAATATAACACATTTATAATTATCTCTGTTGTATTATATTTCTCAATAGATATATATATATATATATATATATATATATATATATATATATATATGATTATAATCTTTCTCAGAAATGAACCTTGTGAAATGGAGTATACCATGAATGAAAGTACTTAACAAACTGGACAGAACTAAATGTTTCCTGTCAATAAAAGGTAATATCCTGCTTAAAATTCTCCAAAGTCCAAACAAGTACAAATGTTATTCTTCATTTCCCAATTTTCCTTTTTTTTTTTATTGTCAGTGATGTGTGAATATTATCCGAGTTGATAGTTAAAACACTGATTTGGGCTGTTAATAAAATATAAAGGCAGCAGTGAATCAACTCAGGGCTATATTTCAGTTTGTATGGTTCTACACAGATACATAAATACATGCAGCAAATGTGCGCACACAAACACACACACACACACATATATATATATACAATTACTGTCTGTGAACAATACAATTATTAAGTACACACACACACATATATATATATATATATATATATATATATATATATAGTTAATAATTGTATTGTTCACAGACAGCTGTTTTGTAGTATGAGAACTCTTCAGTGTGGCTATAAACTCAATATCCCTTCCAGTACTGCAAGATGTGGTCGAAACCTTCACTTCAGATCCAGAGACGGATGCTCTACCACTGTTCTACGCAGAACTGGAAGGTCAATAGGATGGATCTAAGTGATACATTTACTTACACTTAATTCCCCATCTATCAGAGTGCTCAATTCCAGAGTTAGAAGAGCATTGCATAGTTTCTTATAGCAGATAGACACCCTACCTAAAAGTGCTCAGCCCTAAAGAAGGGAATGTTAATCATGATTAATGATTGTGTCATATATATATGTATTTGTAAATATAATATGATTGCATTCATCTGTGCCATACCTTATGATCTGTTTGTATATTTTCATATGTATGTGCTACATGGTTAGACACTTGCAAATGATTATAGATTGTGTTATATAATATCGAAACTGTTTTAACGCCAGGTTCTCATTTTGTTTATTTACAGTCTATATCAGCTCTATTTGTTTCTTTCAACACGGACAATAATACCATTAAGAAATAGATATATGATCTGACAGAATGATAATAAATTGTGTTATATTATATAGAAAATCTTTTTCGAAATCATCTCCCATTATTATACAGTGAATGTATCATTTGGCCAAGATAACGTAAATACAAAAAACAATTAAAGAAAATAGGGCTGCAACAGGAATGAAAAATTCAACCGATAGTTTGGCTGCTCCAACATGATGTTGCTCTTGCCATTGAGCTAAACAGTCGCCGGTAATGCACTGGCTCAACTGTTTCAACTCCAAATTCTCATTTTTTGTTGATTCTCGGTTTATATCAGCTCTATTTGTTTCTTTTAATTATTTGCATTACTGGTGGCTGTTTAGCTCAATGGTAAAAGAAATGCCACATTGAAGCAGCTACTCATCTTGGTCAGTGAGTGGATTACTGCAGCATCCTTATTTTCTTTAATCGTTTATTCTCTGTACATTGTTTAGGCCAGATGAGACATTCACCATGTTATAATAGGAGATCATTTCAAAAATAGATTTAATATGATATAATGCAATTCATAATCATTCTGTCAGATCTTATCCATTTCCTAATAATACACACACACACACACACACACACACACACATATATATATATAAATATGAACTTATTTCCCCCAGACACAAGCAAACCCATTCAGGATGCAAATTCCACTCATATGGAAGAACAAAAAGAACAAACCTCAACCATATCCTTATACAAGTGCCTTCCATCTAACATAGTTAACAGAAGACACATCTATGACTCCTCAACCAAACACAAGGTCATCTGGCCACAGGCAACCTCAAACACACATATATCCCAGGCTCCCACAACACAGAAGACCCCAGTTCCCTTCACTTTTGCTTAATTCCTCCAACTTGCTGATGATGATGGCTTAGACCTTATGAAACGTTCATCCATAGATAAAAACCTATTCACTCATTTCTCCTAATTATCTATAAGATAAAATAAAATTTCATCACTATGTCAGATATAACCTATCCTCCCAATAGTCATATGTCCATATATTCATATAAATATTTATATAGATATATATAGATATATGTGTGTGCGTGTTTGACAAGTGCGGACTGTGTTTTGCTTCTTTTTTTTATTAATCTTATATGTTTTGTTAAATTTGTTGGTTTTCTTGTCTGTTTTGATTGTATGTGTTATCGTCATTTAGTAGGGAATTCATTTCATCGATGTAGGTATCAAAATTACCATAATAACTATTCCGCCTCTTTTGTCTGAGGGTGTAACCAATATGTTCTTATTCTTTCCTTTTTGTTTAAGTGCCTGGATATGTCTTCTTAGGGTGGTAGTTTTGATATTTCCGGTGTTGGTTGTGGCAGTTATGATTTCTTGGATGTAACCTTTTGTGAAATCTGTGTCTCGTTGGTTGTCTATAGTTTCTGGGGTCTATGTTGGTGATTTAGTTGTTATTTAGGCCAGTGATGATATTTAACCAGAGATTTCTTATTCTATAGTGTGGAGTTTTGTGCTTGATAAGTTTTGTGTGAGGTCTGTGCTTCCTACTTGTTTCCATTCACTGTTGTTGCATAGGAATGTGAGTTTTCTGTGCAGTCAGATACCACCCGAGAGTCCCTCTACTGTACAGTCAACCCAAGACACACAATACATATATATGAGAAATGAATGATAATATTAGTTTTGTTTTCAAAATTATTGAAATTTAATTCCATATATTCAATCCATTTTCTGAATTTCACCACAAAGTAAATGAGGGGAGAAAATGTTCAACATTTTAGCCGATCCATTCTATAGCCTTCTTCAGCTGAATGAGCCATATGTGTCACTCCTACAAGATCTCCCACCTGCCGAAATTGACTCACTAAAATGAGTTCCCCACACAAGGGGAGTCTGACCAATAACTGTATTTATGCTATTCCTTATAAATGTGGGAAGATCTATACTGGAGAAATGAGTAGGCCTCTCATATCAAATTGATGGAGAAATAGACAGATCTGGGATGGCTAATCATATCTGAAGATAGAACGGCAAACACTATCTTCTCCGGGAAGAAGTCCAGGTTAAAGACAGGGAACACCGTTGGAAAGTGAGAAAAATTGAAGAAGCAGCATACAACACTATGTCAAATGAGTGTCAAACAAGTGCCAAGTTCAACCCAATGTGGCTTCTGCTTCTCAACAGGGACAAGGTATAAAAGGATATCAACAAAATCAAACATTATAGCATTGCTACCATTGGAACAATTCTGTTTAGCATCATCAGATTCAGATAGAACATCTGAAAAAGGCCATAGAATAGATCTGCTGAAACATTATATTAACAACACAACCAACAAGAAAGATTTCAATTGTCTGAAAAACTCCTTGAACTTTATATAAATATATATATATATGTCTATGTAGTTCTGAAACTTGAAATCCTTCATGGTATGTGTGCAAAAAATACTTGCTTTAGCTCTTTATAGTTTTCTTAGTGACGTATTTTGTATCCAAGTGCTTTCACATTTGTATGAAGAGATCTGATCCGTAAATCATATTGAGATTAGTTATTGCTATTATATTAAATGGAAGTTTTCTCCACCTTTTTATTCTTATCGTCTAGCTTATTCTTTCAACGGAAAGCAATATTTTTTTTAACCTGTATTCAGGTGTGCCAATTCTCACAGAAACCTGATATCTGAGAATCAATGCTGTTATGAAATTGACACCCTTGACTTGGTAGAAAATCTCTGATATTACAGAAAGCAAAAATTAACATCTTGGTCAATTGCCAAAAGAGTCTTGAGATGCTTCCTGTTTAGATTTGAGTTTGGAGGAAATTTTTTTCAAAATGAGAAGAAAATTCTCCACTAAGTAACAGGGGCCTAGCTAGAGATTTGAGGGTCTGGGGGCTTGGCTTCTTGGGCCCCCCAGTACCACCACCACCACCACCAATCATTTAGTGCAGGGGCTGCTAGCCTTGAGGCAATGGACCTTGTATAATGTTAGTAGAAATGCAGTTGGTGAACTACTCATTTGTAAAGCTTTTTGGGGCCCTCCCCCATTCAGGAGCAGGGGGATTTGAAAAAATTACTGTAAAAAGCTACATATCATTCTTTAAATCTATTTTTACACATTGTCTCACCAATATTTACATATCTATGTATGAAAGTTGACAACCGTTTGAATGAGCAAGTTCAAAGCATCAAAAATAGGATATCCGAATTTTTGGAGAAAAATGTTCACTGAGCATTGCTAAGCTTAATAGGCAACTTTGCAAAATTGGAGTTATCAGTTTTGAAGACATTTGGATTTTTCTTTTATCTACTGAAGCTTTTGTGGGAACTCTGTGTCTATATAGAACTTGATGATCAACCATTCACTAATTAGCCAATACAGTAATTGATAGTTCATAGTTCTAAATAATTTATAGTTCTGAAACTTCAACTTGCATTTGATCAACTTTTGCTAAATTTGTCTGAATCGAACACTTCTATCTTTGTGCACAAAAGTTATATTAACTGATTCAGTGCAACATTTCACCTGCACTATCAACATCTTTACAAGCTGAGCTACAGCAAATGAAGCTAACTTTCAAATTGTATGTATATTAGGTGGGCTGTAGAATATTTTGCTTGTCTATTGTATTAGAAACCATCAAAGAAAACTGTCAACGTCAGTCTCTTCAGGCTTCAAGTGAGTCTGGTAAAGTATGCAAATGTTGCAAATACAGGTCTCATCAATGGAGCTAAAGGGTTGAAAATTCAAAGGTTTGTTCCTTATCATGTATAGGAAAAACCATTCTTTTTGTTTTTTTTTAAATTTCCCCACCCCAGACAGGTTTTTTTGTGGTGGTATTAAATTTGCATTGTAAATTTAAACTAAATTGATCTCGGCATCATTCACGCTTGTATTTTTTAAATTTTAAGTTTTTTTTATTGATCACTGCTCAACAAGATGTGAGAGAAGTAACTAATTCATTTTTGTTTCATCGTCCCCAACATATCATGCTCCAAAAGACATTTGATGCATGACAGTTTTTATTAAGTGACTAACCAGACCTATTTCCATTTACTTCTCCAATCCTGTGGATTCCTTGTGAATCAAAGGGCCGTAATAACACCACATACGTAGAGAATCACCGTGGTGATATAGCTGTGGTTTTGGCATCGAATAGGGTTTACAGGTCAGAGTTGCTAGACCCTCGACTAACCCTCCTCCTTTACCTGGGGTCAAGTTAGACAGCCTTTTAGGGCAAAAGGGGCTCCAATTGCCCAGCTGTTTTGCCCATAGCCGGGAGAAGAGATTGATTCATACCTTTCCCTAGAGCATTTATGCAAAGTGAATGTAAGCGACCTTGGCCAAGATTCAAACTCGGTTTGCCAATTCTGTTCTCATATCTCAATCTTATTATTTATACTCATCATAATTTACTATTTTCTTTTCATTCATTTTCCAAGAATACCTCACACATATCTATGCAATTCAACGTGCTGGAGGAATGATTACCTTTTTGTCAAAGTGCATTCTTACAATGTTTTTTTTTTCCATATCTTTTTCTTATAAGATATCATCCATCTATGTCTTCTATTTTGATTAAAATATGCTTACATTTTGACAGATTACATTGCAGTTAGAACCAATCTATCAAAAATTCGATACCAGTGAAGACAGGGACAAAAAATAAATGCTAATAAAATGCTCAATGCATAAGATTTATCATCCTGGCACACACTACTATCTTCTTATCTACCCTGATATTTTTAACTCTTCAATGAACAGAGATACTTTTATTGCGATTTGATGTGCAGAATGGAAAGTTTATTGAAGATGCAGAATAGAACTCTTGAAAAAAGAAATCTAGTAGAACTTCAGATTTAGAATATGGATGAGATTAAGGTAAACACAACAAGGAGCTTGATGATGATCTCAATAGAGGACTTTTCAGACAATGTTTTGAAAAGTGGTAAGGATGCTGGTACAAATTTGTGCAATCCTGAAGAGGACTCAAGAGCCATTGCCCTAGATAGGCTGCTTTTTATATTAATATCAAATGGCTGGATATCTTCTGGGCAGAACTTGTATGCTTGTATATAAAAAATACATGTTCTAGATGATATGCCTAGCATTTCCCAAGATGGTGCATGCAAGAAGTTATTTTATCCGTGGATGTTGCCAGGAACCCCTGCTAGTTTAAAGCATATTTATGTAGTTGAAGGAATTTAGGATCTTTCAATGCCCAGGAGTTTGAAATTTCTTTGTGAGTGTGTATCCTGCACATACGTTTGTATGTGAGTGTTTTTAATCCAAATACAAAAATCACTGAACAATATACAGAACCAAATAATTATAAGATTTGTATGAATATAAAATCTAGTCATCCGCCATCTCCCACAGAACAAGTTCCAAATTCAGTGAATACTAGATTAATATTACACCCATCAAATGCAAACATTTTTAGAAAAACTTCCAAATTTACCAGGAAGCACTCGAGAATATTGATTTGTAAAACATGAGCTAGAATTTGATAATCAACTCAAAAACAAAACAAGACAAAATAACAACCCAAAGCAGTAGAAAAGGAAGTATAATCTGGTTTACTCCACCTTATAATAAGCAGGTTATAACCAATGTTTGTAAAGTCTTCAAGCTAGATAGAAAATTGTTCCCATGCAATAACAAATTATACAAAATGTTCAACTCAAACATGATAAAGCTATCATATGCAACAATACATTCCATTATGAGATATATGGTTCTTATATAGTTATCGCTAAGGTTCTAGATAGTTCTGGTTGAAGAATGGGCACCCACTGTAGACCCACATGGACGTAAGTGGAAATGTGGAAGGTGGAAGGGAGATGTATGAGGAGAATGTGCACCGAGTATAAACGTAGACACAGAGATGACAATAAGTAAAATTGACACATACTGGTATTTGGATGGACAAATAAAACGCACATTTAATGCAGGAACATTAGTGACAAATAATAAATGAAAATGAAATACATGCAATGAAAACTTTAAAACGATTGATCATGTTACAAGAAGAGAAGAGATAGTGTAAGGTAGGAGCTTTGTTGCCATTGATAGTACAGGCGTCAGAGTCAAAGCGGAAGTGTCTGAACTGCTTTTGGATCCATGGGGCTTAGAGTATACCAAGGAATAGTTACAGAGATCGCGTTCAGTGTACATGCTAAACTGCTAGGTAACATGTGTAACTTGGTGGCCATTCTCTGATGCCAGAAAACGCATGATGGGCAGACTATGTAAGGCAAAGAACACATGATGTTTAAACTATGGGTGCTTTCCTAAATAAAGAGAATCAGAATACAGATAATTGTGACCAGTGTGTAGTAAAAAGCATTGCCATTTAATTCATGAGAGTATGTGTAGACATTTTTGGGGCACGTGGTGAGGACATGGTTGAGTAGCTGTGTGTATGTTAGATGCCTTAGCATCAGTGAACTGAAACTGGCAAAGTTAGTACAGAGATTGGTCACAGTAGAAAAATGGTAAAGTTTGGAATGGCCAGGAGGCCGGCAAAATGATACCAATCTTAGGGAGAAGGAAAGAGTAATCAACTACAAGTACCTGGGTCAATGAGTATAACCATCTAAAAGTTCCAGTACCAATAAGCAAATGACCATTTGTGTTCAGTGTTTTTGTAGGAAGTCATCATAGGAAGTGATGTTTTCGATACCTAGCTAAAAGAAAGGTATCATATTAAATCCATACCTAAAAGTATAGCTGGCACTACACCATTTTTCTAGCATTTCATTTTCTTGAAAATGAGTTTTTTTTAACTGAGTAGAAAGTTATTTAAAACTGAATGAAAGTAAAAATCCCAACTTAGCTGTTTCTCCTGCTTTTTATGATCAAAATAAAGTATCTGTTGTTTTTTCAAAGAGCTATGAGTAAGTATTACATATAGGGGACAAGAAGCACTTTGAATGTAGGGACAAAATAGGAAAATAAATAATAGGAAGATGGTGAACCATGGGAGACAAAGTTTATTCTACCTCTTCACCCAGTTCCTTTCTTTGGCAGATATTCTACAAGATAGGTCCTCACATCAAGATGGTTGATTGGAGATGCTCCATTAGGCTTGAAATAACTCTTCATTTTCAAAGACATCTTGAAGATGTGACATGACGAATCCCTGCGGCAAATTCAAATAAGCATAACCAGTCACAGTGTTGTTGGAAAAGTATGGTCCAATCAAGTTAACAATGCCCATCACGCTCAAACCAGCCTGGAATAATCATTAAGCAAAATACATATTCAAGAGAGAAAGGGGTGCCACATGATTTCTTGTAGTTTCCAGCATCAAATTATTATGAATTGTTTAACATGGAAGGTTGAATTTAAAATCTAATTTTTTCCTATTATATTTAGAGTTAATTTACTCATTCAATCAATTCAATCATTCACACAAATACTATTGCAAAAAAAATAGTCTCTGTACAAGCTCCAATTTTGTTGGTCAGATTTGGTTTAGTATATTTGGGGGGGGGAATGTATTTTTTTCTCAAATATTATGATGCATTTTAAATGAAAATAGCCTTCATTTTTTCAGGAATGTTTCATTTTTGAAAATCTTTCCAGTTAAGCAATGGGAGGGCTGAGGTGAGGGTACTATTTTTGGGCAGTGCTTAGGGCATCAAGTGGCTTTGATCCATCCCTGACTGTAATCCCCTCCTAAGTTGACACGGTATCCCTCTGTAACATGTTGATTCTCAGTTGCTCGTCCCTTTGATCAATTGAGCCCTATCACTTGAACGCAACTTTACCACTCCAAGCAATGTTTGGAAACTGTGGGTCTTTTTCACATTTTGCCAGCCAGTTACCATGTATCCCACAAACTGCTTGCCGAACAAACATTTTTTTTTAGATTTCATCATAATTTCCTTCTTTGTCACACAATCGCATGCTCATCCAATAATCTTTTTGACCAATCATTATTCAGTGAAAATTTTTGATCAAATTTCAGATGATAAATATGTCTGGCTACAGAGTGATATGTCATATATATAAGGCAGTATTTGTTCATATTTTTGTTATTTGTACTTTATGTTTCTGTGAATGTATGTGCATGTTTGTTTATGGAAATAAGATTGAAACTGTATGTTCCTCCCCGTATATACATATACATATATATATATATATATATGTATATGTATATATATATGAGTATGAAGACATGATTCTGAAACATGATAAACACCATTTAAAGAAAAAAAGTGTTTAATTTAATGAAAAAATCAATTAAAATTAAAATGAAACTGTACATTCAACCTTACTATATATATATATATATGAAGACACAGTTCCAAAACTTGATAAGCACCATTTAAAGAAAAAATGTGTTCCATGTAATAAAAAATCAATTAAAATTGAATTGAAACTGTATATTTAACCTTGCCATGTAAATACATTTATGAAGATGTGGTTCCAAAATATGATAAGCACCATTTTAAGAAAAAATGTGTTTAATTTAATAAAAAATAAAATATATATTTAGTCTATAAGGTTGTAATAAGATATTAAAAAAAATTTAAATCCAGAATCAGATTTTTAATAAGATTAAACACATTTTCTCTTTAAATGGCAGATCACATTTTGGAACCACACACACATACTATATACACACATATGTATATATATATATATATATATATGTATATACATATAGAGAGAGAATTTTCCTTGGAAACCCTCCCAAAATTGTTGTCTCCAGAGCCAAGTCATTCATTCATTCATATTTTATATGTAAATGTGTGTGTATATAAAAATATCAATTGAGATAGCACTGAATTGTTTTTTCCACCCATCTGATATTTATAAAGAGAAAATAAATTTCCATCTGTGTTTTGAGATGGTAGTCAGGTATTACTGGGCAACAAGAATAGAAAATATCCACCTTCATTGCAATGGCGTTTTTATCTTCTTTTTTTTAACCTTTATTATCGTTTTTTCAAAAAAAGCAATGAAATTCATCTCTGCAATTCCTTTGTCTTTTTTTTACCCTTTATAGTTCAGGATCTGATCTCAAGAGTGACTAACCAGACCTGTTTCATTTTTCAATCATTAATGAATTCAACCACACTTCTGGACAAATATTTCCATTCTTTATCAAACCATTTACTTGAAACTCATTTCCTCATCTCAAAGACAGAAATGAATTCAGTGCAAATTCTCAAGACTTATATTGATTATTATCAAGTGTAAACTGTTGATCTGGTTTAATTGAATATTTATATCATTCAGAACTTGGCCATAAATATTCCCAGCTGCAAAAATGCTCCAAAGATTTGTGAATAAGGAATTTTTCGTGATTTGGTTCCTAATAAGGATTATTTGGCCCTCAGCCACCAGAAAAGACATCTTGGAAGTAAACTTACGTTCACCAAAGTTGTAGACAGAATTTCTTTCACATTTTATTTGGCTGTTGCATATGAAAGTTTTCTTTTACATCTTAGTAAATAATACTGAGAGTAAGAGATTTACAAATATAACAGCATTTTTTCCAGATTTAATGCAACAAGCACCATTTTTGAGACTTCAGTGGGGACTATATCATATCATATCAAATCAAGTCAAGCCAATAGGAAAAGTCTAAAAGCTGGAAAAAAACAGTCAGATTATTAATGAAATACTCAATGAAAGGAAAAGAACCCACAACTTTAAAGACTGTCCGAGCAGAGAGAATCGGGATATAAAGTCTTGGAACATTGTCCTTGTTCATCAGATATTTTTCCAACAGATTATCATCTTTTCAAGCATTTTGATCTTCATACCCCTAATAAAAAGTTCAATAATTGGAAAGCCACATTTCATGTTTTCCCTGAATGACAAGCTTTCATCGGAGCAAGTCCACTCTTCAAGAACAAGAAAATCCCACCACTCCTAAAAAGAAGGGTATACAACCAATGCATCCTCCTGATAGTTACCAATGGAACTGGAATATGGTACCTAACCAGAAAATTGACCCTCAAACTGAGAACAATGTGCACAAGAGGGGATCATGCTCAACATCACATGGAGAGATCACAAGATAGCTCAATACCTCAGAAGAAAAACCTAAGTCTGTGATATCATAGAGTTCATTAGAAAACTCAAATGGCAATGGGCTGGTCATGTTGTAAGAAAAGCAGACAACCAATGGACATCATAAATCCCAACAGGGATGCGCAACATGCAGAATACTGTAGACGGCAAAATTTAAGATGGGCTAAACAGGTTCAGAAAGTATTGATTCCATTAAGCCCATGATAGAGAGGTCTGGTGTGTCTTGGGGGAGGTCAATGAACGATGATAAAATGCTTATGATGAATATATAAACTGGATCAGTCCAGTTCAGCAGTGCTAGATACGCAGATATAACTACTCTGCCACATATGTACCCAGGTGATGCCATACTATTCACATAGGAGTCCCAAAACACCTTCTTTGCTGAGAAAAGAAAACTGCATGGTATTGAAATCTATACTAGCCTGACTTGTGTACATCAAGTGCATGAAGAACAGGCTCAAATATCCTAACAACATTTGGAATGTTAATGAATCTACTCAACATAATAAAGAACAGATAGCATTTTTTGAACAAATGTGTTTTTATTTATTCTCATCATTATCATCAGCCTTTTAGCATCTGTCATTGGACATAGACCTTCCCCAAGATTCACCTGACCTCTCTATTATTGGCATCACTGAACCATACTTTTTGAACATGTCTTGTTTCTCATGTCATCTGATTCATTATCAGCTATAATTTTGCCTATGAGATCTATCCAGCAGTTGTTTGCCACTCTTCCAATATGACGAGTCAATTGCCATTTGAGTTTTCTAATGGCTTCAATGATATCTTTCTATTTTTCTCTTATATACTGTGCTGTCTTGTGATATGAGTTTGAGCATGATTCTCTTATGTGCACATTGCATGGTACACAGTTTGAAGATCAATCTTTTGGTAAGGTTTCAGGTTTAAGCTCCAAATATATGTCTATTGGAATAATACATTAGTTGTAGACCCTTTTTGTTAGAGCATAGGATTTTCTTGTTTTGAAGGTTGAGCTTGCTCTCAGGGGAGAAAATAGAATAGCAATCTCTGATGTATCTTTAGCAGTGTCTGCATTTGAATCCAGTTTCAGCTTTTATCATTGCTTCCCATGGATCAGGTCCAGATTTAAGTACCAATGACACGGTATTCACCCAGGCAGCAAAATGCTAGGGGGGATGCCTGTCATGAAATAGCAGGACTTTCCAAGTAAAAATAGGAAAATTAAGAAATTAAACAGAGTAAAAACAATTAAAATGAAAAATTCCTTAATGTAAGTCAAACTTTTCTAGAATATTTGACGTTTGAATAATATCTATAGTACTGGAACTTAGAGAAACAATTCGCAAAGAAAATTCCCACAACTTATTATCCGTATATATGAATTATTCTCACTGCAAAACACACATAAATGAATATGATAGTGCTATACTTTAAAGGCCACTAATGTACAGTTTACCCACCCAATAACAATAGTACATTTCAGTACTAAATCTAATAATATTGAAATGATTAATATATATATATATATATATATATATATATATATATATATATATATACAAGGGGGCAAGTAACGAAAATGGATAGGGGCTTTACAGGAAGGAATGACAACAGATGAAGCAAGAGCTTAACCGATGGATGCCCATGGGACATTAAATGTTGGATGAAAAGACCACACAAAAAATGGTGGGATTAGATAGAAAAACTTTGATGTTCAGACATGGCAGAGGTCAATACAATCACAGTCGTCATGGATAGAGATGGGAGAGGCCTTTGCCCAGCAGTGATCATAATGGCTGATGATGATGATAGAGAGATAGTGATTTTTAAACAATTCAATATTCATATTTTACAATAGATATATATATGCAGTAAAACTTTGGGGATATATAGACAATGTTCTGGACAATCAGATGGTTACGGAAATAGATAGTAAGTCAGAAAATAAGTAATCGAAAAGACTAAGGCAAAAAGTACTCTTCATTCTTCTGTGTGTTATTTTTTTCAGTATCGTTGAGTCTGCTGGGTGGACAGACGGTAGAGAAAGAAGATAATGCTATGCATTCTGAATTCATAAGGATGATGTTGAGTGTGGGGTGGGGGGATACCAAGCTAAGCTGTAATCTATATTCTTGTTGGATTAAAGATCTTGCTTTGCTGCAAGTCGATCAAAGCCTGTGCTTATTTCATTGTAATCATACCAGTCACTGTTTTGCTTTTTCACTTGCAGACATTTCATTCGATAAGAAGGCCTGACAGGTGATAGTGGAAAAGAAAGAAAAAAAACGAAAGACAAGAATTATTTTTCTATAAAGTGTTACCTACATATCTACTTATCTCAGTCTCCCCATGTATATACCGCTTATTTTTCTATCCATTGATATATCTCTGTTCCATTCCATTATCTTTTTATATCAGTATGCATCATTCTATCTATCAGTCTCAGCTTGATTATATTAGATCATATCTTTTTCAGTCTGATCATATCTATCTCTCTTTCATTATATATATATATATATATATACATATATCTTACATATCAAAACAGTGAATTCTATCGCTTAAACAAGTTCAGTTATTTTTTGATAAAATCCTCAGATGAAATTGGTAAGACATAACCATCTATTTACACTTTTAAACTGTGCAATATCTTCAAAATGAAATAGCAATCTACTGAATCTATATCATCATCATTATCAGCCTTTTAGTATCCATTTTCATAGACAACTCCAGATTCACTAGATCTCTCTATCATGGACTTTGCATCACAAATAGCTTCTGAATTTTCCGAATTGTCTTGTCATATTATTTTTGCATATTATCTGTTGTGAATCCTCTTTCAATGATTATTGCCTCGAAATGTTTCATGTAGCCTTCTGTATACTTCTTGCACCTGTCAGTGGGTCATTCTGCACATCCTTTCTCAACAATTTGTTCCAGCTATTTAATGTTGGTAGGATTCCTGCTGTATTAAGTACAAGTTGATTTTTGCTCTCCAAAGATTTTCAGTGGCATTTTGTTCAGTACTCATTGGTGGCGAGTTTAAAACAGTCCATCCCTTTCTCAACCATTCTTGTGTGCTTTTGGATGTGTGCTTTTTTGGAGCCCCCATGATTTTTAGACCAAAGCTAGTTTTTTTATAGTAGGTGGCACATTTTTTCTAAGAACTCCCTTAGTAATCCTTTGATTTCATGATTCCTTTGATACAGGCAAGGTTTAGCACTGGAAACAGCAAAGCAGCCCAGAACATTACGGATCTTCCACAATGCTCAGCTTTCAGGGTGTTCTTTCCCTTATTAGCTTAAACAAAAATGGCTACTGTGCATTTCCAAAAAGCTCAAATTTGCTAGCATTTGTCCACAGAACATTTGCCTAGAAGAATTGTAGTTTGTCATGGTACAATTTGACAAAGATCAGCACTTCCATTTTATTTTTGCTATCAGCAATGAGATCCTACTGGGCTTTTTCTTAAAAAGAAAGGAATACCCAACTAAAAGTTGAGCATGGCAGAGGTTCCATAATATTTTGGGGCTGCTTTGCTGTAACTAATTCTGCAGACTTTGACCATATCAAAATAATCATGAATTCAAAGAATTACCATTGGTGCTTCAGTACAATGAAAAACTAAAGTATGTATCCAAAAGTACACAGAAATGGTTGAGAAGAAGATTGACTATTGTAAACTTGCCAGCAATAAGAATTGATCAAAACCATATTGAAAATCTTTGAAGAGTGCAAATCTAGAGTCATGGTTTAAATATATACCATGTGCTACAGGAATCCTGCACAAATCTAAGAGCTTGTTCTGATCACAAAGAAAGAGCAGGAGGAAGTTTTATATGATAGATACAAGAAGCTTATAAATACTACAAGAAACTTTAGGAGGCAGTCACCATTGCTAGAGGAAATTTTAGGAAGTGTGCCAATATTACTGTCTAGGTCGTATTTTTGATTTCTTCTCTGAAATTACTTCATTCAAGTTGATTTCTTCTTTGAAATTACTACATTTCAGTTGAAAAATAACTTTATATTATATTGAACATCCAATCAAAATATTCCAATGTTACAAATTACCTAGATTTCTGTTTATATCCGAAGTTATACAAACACAATTTATTCAAAGAATTAAATGATGCCAATAATCCTGAATGGCACTGTACAGTGAACTCGTATGATTTTATCAATTTTAGATATTTATAAACTCGGGTAAGGCGGGGCACTTCTGCTAGAAAAGAAATAAAGACAAGAATTATTTATTTTGAGGCAAATCTCAAGTGCATCAGGTTTAAAAGTAAATCTCAATATTCATTACTTGTGTTTGGATTAGTTTTGACTTTCTTCATCTTGCAAAGACTATTGATGCTTGCAGTGACTTCCAATAAGGTATATTTGCAATATGATGCATGATAAAAAATATTCTTAATGATTTTTTTTTTTTTCTGAAACAAAGAATGACAGGATGAGATTAAATTACTGTCTGCTTTACATCTTTGCACGAAAGAACCTCGAGATTTTAGACGGCAAAAAATTGAAATTTCAGCTTTAGATTGGTAGTTGAAAAACTTGTGGAAGCAATAATCTGACATGGAAACTAAAAGTACTTAAATATAGAGACTACAAGCAAACAATTTTGTGGTAAAATAAAAACTGGAAGAGAAAAAAAACGTATCATTTATATTCAGAGTATTGTCTTGGCAAACACTGATAACTTTGAGCGTCAATGTTTTGAGCAAAGCATTGGAACCAAAATGGTAAGATTTAATAAATACTTCTTAAAAGCTTCATTGAATTGGAACTGGTAAAACCTGCTTGGTAAAAAAAAAAATCTGATTGTCAACAGTTAATTTCCATTCAAATTTCTGATATGAGAAAAGATTTTTTTGTATGATTGATCCATACAAACTACTGTTTTTATTGTGATAATGTATGAGTCATTGCTCTATCCATCCTTTTCTTGCAGTACCATGCTCCACACTCAGGTAGAGCATGGTTCAACAAGAAATCTCCAACATATACATATATAAGACTGGCTGTTGCATGGGTAAACTCCACTCTAACTTCAATTCAGATTAAAGATGATTTTGTAATTTTTCTATTGTATATACGATAAATGAAAAATTGCAAAAATTCTTTTTTTTCTTGTAAGAATGTATCTATTCATCAAAATGAAATAAGCCTGTGCGTCTTTGTATGATAAATTTTCATTATTATCTAAGATGTGTCAATTTAGTTCAGTCCATAAGACTGCCTCTTGGTAACCTGTTGGTCATGAGTTCAAATCTTGGCATGTTTCCTTAGTGACCAGGCAAAAATCATTCCTGGAAAGTTTTTACCCATCTGCCATATTCAACTGATATTGCATATTTGGGTTAGCATTTACTCCAATCTTTATTGATTTGTCTTAGGGAAAAAAATCATCCCTTAATAAACAACAAAATGCAGCCAGAGCAGTTCTTAACTGGGAAGGATGAAATTTTCAGGGAAGATTGAATTATGAAGTTGCCTGAATCATGGCAGAGGATATCAAAACAAAAACCAAATATGTTCTTCAATAAAGTAAAAAGCAAAAAAAAATTGTCTTTTAATTGGACTTGATGAAGCAAACAACATTAATGGTCACACATTTCTATGAATACAAAAACATCAATACATGAATAAATTAAAGTGGGACCATTTTATAATGAGTAGATAAAAGTCTAGTTTGCTTTACCAAATGAGAAAGTAAATTAGAAAGAGTTAAATTTAATCTGAAATTGACCTGCAAAGAAATTGAGTTTTGTGTCTTTCATTTGGTAATGGCCTGAGTAATCTTAATGTTGAGAAGATAAGTTTAACAAGTCTGTCCAGCTATCTGGCAAATACAAGACTTTTTTTTTAGAAACTGTCTGTATCTTAAGGATATGAATGGTCTTGAGGTTCTTCTTCCATGTCTTGATTATTCAAAATTAACACTGAAAATCCTTCATCTCAGAATTCAAGTAATTTGATATCACTTTTCAAGCAAAATATGCACTTTTCTTGCCAAATATCCTCATCATTTTACATAAAGAACAAATTACCAGAACGAATGAAACCAGGTTTGTTTTCACTATTTTGTATAATTCTTGCTCTATATTTTCATCAATCTATCAGAAACTGTTTATCAAAATTGTCATCATAGGTTTCATGGTTTTCATGTCAGTCTGGCTGGCTATCTGGCTACATATCTACCATCAGCACAGACCACACTAATGTAGCCAGAGGGTTGAAAATCTAAATATATACTCTTTATGATGTCTAGAAAAAATGTATTTTTGTGTTTTACCAAGAGAATAATCAAAATTGTGGGTTTCATAACCATAAGTAAAACCATCCTCTCAGAAGGTTTAATTGCCATAAGTCATTTAGCTTTTTCCATAAATTTGATGATCATTTTGAACAACATTAGACATCAAGGAAAGTGAAGGGTTCTATCCTTTTTTATATTTGTGTATATGCTTGCTTGTTTGTGATAGCTCTCCTGGCAATACCGTTTTGTCAACAGACTTGAAAATTGGCATCATTACTCGACTAGACACTTTCTAAAATTCTTTTGTGTTTTTTTTTTTAAAAAGCTCTTTTGACCTTTCTGGAGAATTTCGATGTTTCTGTCCCTCTATTTTAGATGTTTTCCAGCAAAAATGCTAGTAATTTCATAAATAAAATTTATTTTGACCATATTTATTCTCTGAAGGAATTTTTTTTACCTGATTTTGAATTTTGACACTCCACCTATTCAATTATCAACTGTGAGGGTGAGTTTTTTTCAATATCATTTCCCCAAATCAGTAGTATTTTTATGCTGTGTGAGTATGTGGGAACAGCATTTCCTTGACTTTTTTTTTTTGAAGGAGGAATGGCATACTATTACTACCTATATACTACTAAAATTCTCATTCTTTTTATCAGTTTGTAACCTCATATTAACCAAGAAGGTGCACTGTAGCTATTTACATTTAATCTATCTTTAAAATGTGCTAAAATGAAGAATGCGTGAAAAATCCAAATGCAATCACACCTGGGTTTCCTCACTTCTTCGTTAGCACCACACCACAGACTATTGGTTTTTAATAAGCTTAGTTGAGGACTCCACAGTTTACGTAACATTTTGGAGTCAAATAATCAAAAAAATACGGTTCTGAATTTTTTATTCGACATATGATTAGACCTTGTCAAGGTTGATAATGGAGATAACAGCATTTTACTGCTTCTGCCTGAAATAACTATTTGCCCAATTGCTCATTCTTCTACTTTTTTCTCAATCAACCACTGTTGCATGCCTATGACAAAACATTTTCTGATGATATCTGGTGATGACTCGAAGAGCAGGTAGAAGTGGATTCATGCTTTTTGCCAAACACATTAGTGTGATACAAACATACACAGCCTAAGCTTGAATTTGAACTTGGTTTGTTAATCCCATTCTCCAAGCCAGTAACTATTACCCCATCATCTACTAATTCTTGGTTATATATATATAAATGTGTGTGTATGTATATATATATATATATATATATATATGTAAATATACTTTATTTGCGCCCACTTAATATCTCAACTATTATTGTTTCAAATGCTGCTGTAATCATTCTAAGAAAATTCTTGGCAAATATTTATGGGTATTGCATGCATTTTAAACAAGTATCATTTCACCCACATGCACAGAAGGGAGGGGGCTTGTGCTCCTGTTATTTTTTCTTCTTCCTATCGGACGTGCCCTTTTAAGTCAAAATTTAAAAAATATATTTCAATAAAAGACTACAGAAATGATGCATTGAATTTAATGAAATTTAGGAATATTTATCACGTACAATCTTAAAATTTATCTTTGTGTGCATACATATATGTAGTCAGTATGGTATTGCAGATTTCATTCTAAAATAGAAATGCGCTTCTAAAAGTATTTACACATTACTGTACCAGTTGCTTTGTTCATTCATTCTTTATGTTCTTAGCCATGGGTTTTTAACCTCACCAGACACTGGGCTAAACAAATAGGATTATTTACTTGTCAAATTTGGCATTCCTGTATAGAAATAATTGAAAAAAATCTTTTTATTCTTTTATGAATATCCATAATGTGTTTTCATCAAACATTCTCAGATTTCCTATTAAGTGCGGATATGCAATCATGGAAACCCTTATCTCTTTTTGTTTTCATTCATCAACATTTGTACAGTTTCATTTTTCTACGTTCATAGACAAATATCAAACCAAAGTTTTTTCTTTACGTTTTTATCGGTATCCATAGATATATCTGTTCGTCAAACTTACAGCTTCAAGTTCACCATGTAAACAACAAGAGACAATTGATTTTTTTTTTTTTTGTCATAGAGATTCATATTTTATTTTTACTTTACATTATTTTACCTCTATTTATTTTTGCATAGATACATAAAAAGAAAATGTTTGTTTTGTTGCAAATCAACCATAAATATTTTTTTAAACCAATTTCCTTAGATTACACCAGGGTAATCTAGTTTAGTCTTGTCAAACACACACAACATCACATTGTTATTATTATTCTTGAAAAAAATAATTTCGCAGTCACTAAAACAAGTGGTTTTATGACAATTTACATTTCAACTTTGGTTTTTTTTTTTTCATTGTACCACAGAGATATAAAGTCCATAAAAAACTTTTTTTTATATCTCGAAGTTTCTACAGACCTTAGTTGTGCATCTGCCCCCCCCCCAAATGTTTCCAAGAGGACCTTGCTGCTCCTAAGGCCAGCCCAGCTGAGGAGAGTCATAATATCCTCACCACTGTTGCTGTTTTTTACTACTCTTCAGCCAGCGTATTCTTCAGTCTTCTTCACCGTCAGAATTTATGAAATTAAATTTCAGCATTTAGTGTTGCTCTGACTAATATTCTCTTATTTGATGGTTTTATCACAATGTTTTAGCTCATGTATTCCCCAGATAACATCATCATCTGAAATTCTTTGATAAGGGATCACCATTATTTTACATAATGCTTGGATTAGAATTAATATCCTTGGTTTAATCTCTACATTTTTGATACCTTCTTTGGCTTTTCTCATTGTCTAAAATTCTTTGAAGATATACCTCAGCCAATATGTTTTCAGTCTTTTTTAGATGTGCAAATCATTTCACAATCATACTATGGATACTTCAAGATCTGGGTGTCAGAAATCCTTGTGGGGAACATTAATTTCTGATCATATTAAATAAGAACATTCACTTTGAACTAAACTATATTTCGACTTTGTTTTTTGTCAGCCTTATATAAGTAGCCTCTTATATCCTTTGCATTTCCAGTGATGTCTCCGGCCTATTATTTTACTCATTCCAAAAATGTAGATTTAGTTTCAAAGTCCTCTCTCATTCTTCACTGAGCAAAGGCAGCCATATAATATTGGACTGAATATTAGTTTTGCTTATGCAACCATTTATCAAACTCACGTATGCAGTTTCTTTCACTCTATCGACTCTCTAGCAATGTTCCCTGTCTATTATTTTGATTTCATTCCAGAAATGTAAATTAATTTCAAAGTCCCTCCATGTTCTTCACTGAGCAAAGGCAGCCACAGCACATTGAATTCTACATTGGCTTTGCTTATGCAGCTCTTTGTCCGCCTCATGTAAGCAGCTTCCTGTGAGGATTTATTACATGAAATGATTTGAAAAATCTGTCCATGCGATATTCTCACAGATGTGTATATTTTTGCCAGGTTTTTCAACCAAAGGAAACAAAGATCATCTGATTAAAGGAAGGACTCACCAGTTTGTGTGACTATTTCAAGCAATGCATGCGTCTGAATCAATGTTCGTCTGATATATTGTTTGTTTCTTCATAGCATTTTGCCATTTACATGCAAGGAATTTCTAAGTATAAAAAGACCTATTCCATTTCCTGATTTGCTTTGTCTTTCTCTTGCTTCACACAACTCAACTGACATATTTATTGTATAAGTTCAGATGTCAGTTTTTCACAGAAAGTTATTTCTCTGCCTATTCAGCACGACTGTTTACTTATATGCCAATATAAAAATAGATAAATATTGATACACACACACACACACATATATATATATATATATATATATATATATACTATAGTTCTTTACATCACAATGCATGGCCATTTCACTCTCTGTCAATTTGTCAGAAACTTCCTGATCATGAGAGAGAATTTCAGAATGTTGAAATTTGAATAAAACTGCATCAGCACAATGAAACTGATTTGGTTGGATCATTTCTTTGATATATGGATTTACATGTTTGTAGATTCTTTAGTTAAGATTGGTTTTTAGCAAACCAGAGTATCTTTCATGAAAAGATTCTACTAATTCTATCCACTATAAAATAAACAAATAGAAATATAACTTATTTTGCTAAAAACTTTGTTTTACGACTACAGATTGTATAAATTTCCATCTTTTATTATTTGAAATATTCTTGTTCAGCAAAGAAAAGGCCTAAGCTATGTTCCTTTAGCAAGATGTACAAAACCTTCGGCAGAGTTAACAAGAAAATCTTGAAAAGAATAGTATACAACCAATGCACCCTCTTGATAGTCACCTATGGAGCAGAGTCATTGAACCTGGCCAAGAGACTGACCATGCAAACTGAGAACCATGCCAAAGATGAAAGAATCATGCTCAACCTCACTTGGAAAGATCACAGGACAGCACAATATATCAAGGGGAAAAAACAGGAGTCCGAGACATCATAGAATCCATTATGAAACTCAAATGGCAATGAGCTGAATATGTTGAAAGAATGGCGGACAACCAATGGGCATCACAACCCACAACATGGATCTGCAGATATCACATGTATAAGTGTGGCTGGTGGAATATGAGATGGAGAGACAAACTAGACAGGTATAGAATGTATTGGCTTCACAACACTCATGATAGAGAGGTCAGACAAATCCTAGGGGAGGTTAATGTCAAACAATGAATGATGAAAGAATCATGATGATGATGACAGTCAAGCAGTAGCTTGATTGTCATCATCATCATGATGTTTGTATTTATTTGACTAAAGGCAATCCCCACCCCAAAGAGGTGAGAATTGAGCTTAGGAGGTTAATAAATTTTAAGAAAACAAAGAGAGGACGATAGAGGACAAAAGTTTGAGAAAGAAACCTGATATACTAAGAGAATGAGGGATAAATAGAGAGTGGGGGGAACACGATTAATGTCTACGCAAATAAAGCTGAAAAATGCATTAACAATATGCCTATGAATACGTATATAGATATATTTTGATACATATAACTATATATCCATTTATATATATATATATAAGAAAATATTTATACATGAATACAAGAATTCACATATAACAGGTTATATGTGTATACGAGTGTTTATATTTACAAATATTTATAGATATTTGTCTTTACAAAGAAAGAGAAAGTAAAGGTTATGTGCATATCAATTAAGATGTATGTATTTTTATAGATACATATTTGCATATGTGTTTATATGCATTTTCATAGACTGTTACTCATATTTTCGAGACCAGAGGAGACTTACTGTCTCTGTGTATATATGTAAATATCTATTTATATGTCTCAATCTATTTCTATCTTCCTTTATTCCATATCCATATATATATATATATATATATATATAATATATATATAGAGAAACATGTATATGTATAGATTTGTTTATGTGTTTGTCTGTGTGCTTTCATATTTTGAGGATTATAAGGAATAAAAGCACTTGTTTCCTTGTCATCATCCTCTGAAAATATGTAGAAAGAATTCATTCATTTGCTTCTTCTGCTATAATAATAGATTGCCTTATTTGATTATATGGAGACTTGTTAATATGCACCAGTATCCCACGATGCCTCAGGTTTCATCCTATCAATCAATACTGGAAATAAATGATAAATTAATGGTTAGCAATTATATTGAAACAAAGATTGAAAATTTCTTTCATTAACTAACTCACACTGGATATCCTGAGTTGAAATTTCGGAATTTGTTTTGTTTTCTAAGTAGGAATTATGTTAAAGAAAAAAACCAAGAGATGAAAAGGTTTCACTTATAAATTTTCGGTGTAAGATTTTTAATTTTCAATCATATAATTCTGTTTTATTTATTTAGATTTATTATCAAAGCTATAACCATATTTTCAAAGGAGACATAGAGATAAAAGCAAGAATTTTATCTGTATGCTAATTAGAGACAACAGAAATGTGTGTTTAGCGAAAGAACATATCAAATGTTTTGGAGTTACATGAATTCATAAAAAGACTCCTTTTCCCTTTCAACTGTCAGAACATTTAAGACAACCTTAGGTTTTGGTCCTGTGTTGATTAAAGCTGAAAGTTATTCTTTTTTTAAATTTGCTGCTATATTTGATTGATAAACAAAAAATTATTGCTTTCATAAATGTTTCCATGGATATTGACATCATCCTCTGAGCATTATCTGAATCTACAAATGAGCACACTTGGAACTGTTCCAAAAATGTTGATTGGAGGAGTTTGAGATAAGAGACTATGCGGACCACTGCATTACCTGGGTTTGCATACATACCGAGGAAGGTGTTGGAAATATGTGTTGAGTTGTCAGCAATCGCCTAACAGGTAAAATGAACAAGGCATAAGTGTAACAAATTTGCAGAAGATTCGGACCTGATAAGAAACTGCCCTGTTGTGATCCATTAGGATGCTGAGAGGAGGGCTCAAAACCTGAGGAGACTAACTGTCACTCAGCCTTCAGCAATGAACGCCAGACATCTGGTGTGAAAGTGCAAACCACAGCACTACTGTTGACTGTAGGAATGCTGATGGGAGTGTTTTGACAAAAAGCAACCATCAAACAAAGATTTCTGGTTGAGACCAGACCTACAAGTTTTTGTGACCAGTCCCTTGGTTGGATGCAAGCTCACTGAAGGACTACCTGCACTCTTATCACACAGCTTGGAGTGTACTCAATTAGCTAGCGAGTGCACAAGGAAAATTTGACCATATTAGGAGTTTTCACTCTTACCAGGAATCGAACCCAGAACCTTTTGCGTGTGAGGCAGACGTACTAACCATTACACTATCTGAGCAGACTTGCATTGATTCATTCAACAAATCCCTTGATATGGGAATACAAGCTAAACTCCATTGTCTCTCTCTGCATCTTGTACACGTCTTTTAATTCCTGACATGTCAGTAAAATATGCCTTCAGCGGACAATCCATTCAAACATAGATACCCGATTGTTTGATTCCAGAGCCAAATCTCGGCTTTCCTCCAAGAAATTTCCATGCATTCCATTCTGAGCACATAAGCCATGCAAATAGAACCATCATTAATCTTACTTCCTTTACAGTCAATAGATGAACTGAGCCAAACATTGACTTGGCACTGAAGGAGATTTGTACATCTGAATCATCACCCATTGTTATCATAACTGCTGTTAATAATGCCAACCAGTTCATTTTCTCTGGCTGAGCAAGAGACACCAAATTTGATTGCAAAGATTTTGACCTCCGCCACAATGAACATTTGCCTTCTGTTATTCTCAGTATTTTGTTTGAATGAGTCTGGTAAAATTTGCAGGTTGTAAAGATTTCCTAGTCAATACTTATTTCCCTAACAAATTAACTCGGCTGTTGACAAAGTCCAAGTCTGGAGCTGACTTGGTTTTCAACCATAACAAGAACTATTATCACTAAATTTAAAAGAATAAAAATCAACATTCCCTTAGAGTGATTTGAAATCATGATTGAGCTAAATTGACAAATCTTACATATCTTTGCAAATGCTATAAGAAATATGAAAGGGCTTACATCATTCTAATAAAGAATTACATTTATGAAATTAACATTTCCCTAACATGGTTTGAAATCATGACTGAGTGATTTGTAGTCGGTTCTCTTACCAACTGGGCCTGATAAGTGTTACACATCAGCAGTATTCTTACATATCTTACAGATACGCAAAGACTCATTTCCATCTAATAAGTATATCAATGATAAAACTATACGTTTATAATTTTTCGTCTTTCATGTACACAATTCAAAAGATGCTGTAATCATCTTCACTTGGAATAGAAGACAGCATGGATTTTGACCCTGCAGTGGTCAGGCTGGTTTTAGTTATCTTATTGTGGTAGTTTATTAGTCACCAATTTTTAAAAAACAAAGTTATGCAAACTTGTAATGAAACAAATAATACTTATTAAAGAAGAAGTGGAATAGGAAATTGACAGAGAGAAGAAAAATCTTTGATGGTAGAGGAACAATCCATAAAATTGTTTGTTGGAATAATTCAAACATCTTTGTTTTTTTATACTTTTTGACACAATTGATCTCATTTTTCTATGACTACAACATTTTGACTGATCCATCCAATGGCCTTCTTTATATGTACAGTTGGTATAGAAAAAGGTGGACTCTTTTTTGTCTTATTTTTCTTAGGGCAAAGCCTGAAAATGGCTGTAGAACAAACTGTCTGAAATATGGTAACAATAAAAGCAAGCAAAAGAATGAGAATAGTTGTGTGAACTACCCACACTAGGAATGATAATAGCCATTCTTAAAATTAGAGAAAGTACTGTTGAAGAAATGAGCTGACATAATAATTTTTGTTGTTACAAATATGCGTTCATTCTTATGTAAAAAGTTGAGATTTATCATAATGAACCAGTGTATATTGATTTGTTACCATTCAACATCATCCTCCTCCGTCGTTGGACATTGACCTTCCCCAAGATTTACCAGACCTCTCTTTCACATATGATCTCAGGGATTCCATGTTGCGAGTCATGATGTCCTACTATTCTTGCAACATGATCAGCCCATTGCCATTTGAGATTTTTAATGGTTTCTATAATATCTCTTACTCCTGTTTTCCCTCTAATATACTGTATTGTTTTGCGATTTCTCCATGTAATGCTGATTATGATTGGCTCCAGTGCATGTTGCATGGTTCTCAGTTTGAAGGCCAATTTTATGGTTAGATACTGTATTTCAGCTCCATAGGTGACTTTTGTTGGGATGCATTGGTTGTATACCCTTCATTTTAGGACTAATGAGATTTTAGCTGATGCTGTTTCTAGTCCAATTTGCATCTGCTTTCACAGACACCCCAGTAATCTATATTATAATGATTCAATTTCTCTAGGGATATAACATTAAATGTTAATTATAGGGTTGTTTCCCTTTATTTATCTATTTGCAAATAATTGTATGTATATTATATAAGCAAGTGGGTATCAAAAGTTTGTCAAGTAGCAAAATAATTCTGTTTGAAAGGAGAGCAGGAGATCACAGTCTCTAGGTTTCATTTAGTATTAGGCTGACAAGATAAGAACTTTCAAACAAGAGAGTTTTGAAGTACGTGTTTTATTTTGTGGTCATTAATGTCTCATATCTTATGATCTCAACAAACTTATCAGTAAGGAGAAGCTTCCAAACACTACCTCTATCAGTCTTATCAACTTCCATGATTCTATCAGTCGTGCTACAAACTTCATTACTAATAAAAAGGTTCGTAAACTTCTTTATCTTCCTATTGCTGAGATACTGTTGCTCTCTTGAAAACTGAAATCAAAAGCCAGGTGAAACAAATTCGTCCGTCTTTTATCATTAAATGTTTCTCTATCTGCACCTTTGTTTGTTTATATTTTGTGTTTCAATCCATCCATATTTTGTGTTTCATTTTATATATTTGTTACATACCAGTTATTCCAAGTGAAAAATTTCACAGATACATCTGAAGTTCTACGGGGTGATTTTTTTCTTGGGAAGAAATATATACAAGACAAGTCTGGTTTGTCATTCAAAAGAATCCGTCACATGATGAACATTTTTTGGCAGGACGCCATACAAGGGGTGATCAGTCAAAAACTTACTTCCTTTGCCTTTGTAAGAAGTTCAATTTTTTTTTTAAACCAAGTGCAAACACCCCCAGACACAAAGTGAGGGACCTATTTAGCATAAAGCTACATTGTGAATTGAACCCCCATCAAAAAACCTATTTAAGGAGAAAATTTCAAGAAATAAAAAAAATGTTTTATCAAGAGATAATAAGGGGTGAAAGCTTCTTTCATTTCCAGCCCTTTAACTCCATTGATGCTGTTTGTATGCATCATATATATATGCATAGCCAACCAGATCAAGTCAAAAGCCGAAGAAACTTAGTTGAAAGTTTGGGTTGACAGTTATATATATATATATATATATATATATATATATATATATATATATATATATATAATCATTAGACAGATAGACACACACACAGGAAGCCTTAATGATTTTGGTAAAAATGTCTATCCGTGATATGTTCATATCATAGCAATTTTTATGATGTCTCAAAAAAAAAATTTTTTTCTTTTGATCTTCCAAATCAGTTTTTAGTGAGCAAGGGGTTCCAATTTAAAACATAAGTTGATCCCACAAAAGGCAAGAGAAATAACTTATTCATTAATCCCCTTTTGTACCAATTTTTAATTGATCATCCCCAACAAAGTACGCTGCTCAAAGATGCTGTTCAAGTAACAGTTTCTGTTGAGTGACTAAACAGACCTGTTTTTTCTTGCTTGTACTTGAGATGTTGTGAGTAGGAGAATTATTTTGTCTACATTTTTGTACTCCTTTATTTCATTTGAGCAATTTATCATAATCTACTTCCGGCTTGCTTGGCCTATCAAAGCTTCACCAGTGTCTCATTAGTCATATATTCAATATCACAATTCTAGATGAGGGTTTGGACTTTTCACAGGTCGGAATCAGAATTTGTCAATCTCATTGACTGGTTGCCAACTAAGGCTGATTATACAGTCAGCTCTGCTATCCACTTATAGCTTTGTGTTGGGGGAGAGGCAAGGAAATGATATGGATTCATATCTTTTCCAAGGGCATTGGAGCAAAGTGAACATCAACTGTCACAGTTTAAATTGATTCCAATTTCCTCACTGGAAGTCATTAGGCCATAGAAAGAAAACTGCAGTATGCTGACAGTACAGAGTGCCTCATGCACAATTTTTCAAGAAATTTTAAATATCATTTCTCTGCCAAAAGTTCAAAATAAATAAACTTAAAATACAATTACCTGAACCAGCAAGAAAAAAAGCAACATCAAAGTATTAGAAATGTCAACCAAAACTGTCAACCTTGGGTGCACGATCCAGGGGTGCAAAACATGTTGAATTTCAGGCAAAAACTGTTGAAAAGTTTAGGCAAATCAAGCCTTTTGCCCTTTTTATAAGAAGAGTTCCGATACATCTCTGCTGCCAACATCAGCATTCACAATATGAAAATAAGTTCCTTCAGTTTTTATGTCTTTTTTGGTCTCACTGGCTATCAATCTACGTACATGTCATGCTTACAGGCTGCACCAATGTAGCTAGAGGGCTGAAAATTTCAACATTTACTCCTTATCATATCTAAAAAAAAAAGTCTTTTTTTAAAATTTTTAAGTTGCCCCCTAAAAAAGATTTTTATTGGGGAGATTCAATTTGAGGTTTGTGCCAAATTGATCCCTTAGATTGTGTATGCCAGCATCCCCTCTTGCTTTTTGGAAAATTCAGACTTTTTTGTAAACACTGCCCAACAATAGGTGAGACGAGTAACTTATTTATTGATCAACCCTCCTTCCCATTTTTTGATTGATCACCTCCAACACAGGATACTAACAAAAGAAGTTACGGTTTCTATTAAGTGATTGACCAGACCTGTTTTGAAATTGAGCAAGGCGGACAGTGAAGAATATTTTTAAATGAATGTCGTCTTTTGTTGAGTTATTAAAAATTATGATGCTTTTTTATTCGGGCAAGTATAAATTTGAAATTGATGAGTTAGTATTCGAGAAGTAATAATTACTTTGTGCTTCATTTCTAAATTGCAAGATCTATTGGTGGATTTCCCCAGGTGAACACTTTGATAAATAAAGCATAAAATTGATATTCTTTCTTCTACATCTAATATATATATATATATATATATATATATATATATTTGTGAGTGGGCATATGTGTACATTTGTATTGTCTTTTGTTTGGGCAGTAATCAGTAAAAAGTCAAAATTTTCAAAAATACAAGTGGGCACAAACAAAAAGATCAATTTAGCATAAACCTACATTGCAAACTGGACCCCACTCTGAATAGTGTATGTGGGGGTGATTGAAAAAAAAAAATTTTGAAGCCATAATAAGGAGTGAATTTTAAAATTTTTAGCCTTTTTGCTCCATCGGTACAGTCTGTATGTGTGATATATGAATACATACATAGCCAGCTGGACTATCTTGAAAACTGAAAGAAACCTATTTTGACAGCTTCTAAAAAAAGGAGCTGGTAAGCATTTCTATTGAATTAATTGATTGATTAATTGACATGCGTGAAGCAGTGGTGAGCTTAGAGATAATGTAATAAAACTTTACTAATTATATGAATCAGATTTATCAGTGACATTGAGTTCAGATTATATAATTATATATTTGTATGGAAGTAATGAGGTTTTATTAATGCAGCAAGATATGTTTGGACAGTGACACATAATTATGACTTTGTATCAATAAGATGTGTGGATTCTGATTCACAAACACTTCTAAATACAACTCTGAGAGCTATCATTACATTATGAAGTG
Organism: Thysanoteuthis rhombus; assembly: GCA_963457665.1. Lineage (NCBI taxonomy): Eukaryota > Metazoa > Mollusca > Cephalopoda > Oegopsida > Thysanoteuthidae > Thysanoteuthis > Thysanoteuthis major. The sequence continues at coordinate 32,522,745 of OY735219.1, forward strand.
ATAACATATTACAAATATGTATTCTCATCGAGATATGTAATGACTCCCTTGTGTACAATTACCACTGCGGAAATTATGATAAAACTGATGAGCCTAAGATTATCACATGATTATCCTATAAGAAACAGCCAACCAAACCTGTCAACATAGGTTTCTTCAGTTTTCAAGTAGTTCAGGCTAGCTATGTACAAATCTTGCATACAGGCCTAACTAGTGAAACAAGGGAGAAGAAAATTCAGACATTTATGCCTTATTCTGTTGAGAAAAAAAAAAAGTTCTTCCGTTTTTGAAAATGCTCCTCTGCTAAATAGGTTTTTAGTTGGGTTTCAATTTTCAACTTAAGTTTATGCTGAATTAGCCCTCTACTTTGTGTCCAGCAGTATTCACATTTGTTTTTTTAAATTCAGACTTTTTGAATGATCACTGCCAAACAAAATTCAAGGGAAGTAACTTATCATTGATTATCCCTTTTCCCAGATTTTTGATCGCCCTCCCCAACACAACATACTGCCAAAAGACTTTGGTCATTCGATGGTTTCTATTGAGTGACTAACCAGACCTGTTTATTGATTGTAAGACAAGTCAGCAGTCTTACATGCGTTTGTGACCATTCCTTATCTAAAGTATGTAATTATCAGTATCCATGAGATTTTTTTGAAAGTTTCTGGAAAACTAGAGTTCAACTACTGTGAACATGTAGAAGGTCATTAAATACATTTGATTTTCATGTCAAGAGATTACTTCCAGCTATGTGTGGGCAGTTTTGAAATATCTTTTGCTCCATTGTGCAAATTATTGTCTTGGCTTAAATCTCATGGACAAAATAATTGAAGATATAATTGCTATTGGAAGTACCATAGGTTTCTAAGCGAGTACAAAAAAATGAGCGAGAATTACTTGATTCACAGGTAGAGGAATTAAGTGAAAATCATTTTTTTCAACTTGATGAGCAATGTCTTTGAATATGGAAGAGATATAAACATGTTTTTTTTTAATTGCCATTTTTTCTCTATTCAAGATCTCTCTATGTGATGCTGAGCATGATTCTTTCATATTCACATTGCATGGTTCCCAGTTTGAGGGTCAATCTTTTGGTTAGTTTCCGTGTTTTATGGTCTGGTGACTATTGGCAGGGTGCATTAGTTGTATACCTTCCTTTCTAGGACTGATGGGATTTTCTTGTCTTTGAAGTTTTAGCTTGCTCTATCAAAAGCTTGCCAGCCTAGAATGATACTTCACATGATTTCCTCTTCTTTTGAGGATTTCATAGAGATTCCTTGTCCTAGGTATATGTGGCAGTGTACAATTTTCAGCTCTGCATCTTTAATTCTGATTGTTGTGTCTTTGTCCTATCATGTTGCATGGATACATAAATAGTTCATGAAAAGTCATAAATGACGTTAGTTTTGGATGGTGGCAACTAAGCACAAGACAGGTGTGATAAGTTACTCAGTAGAAATCATCACAAGATTAGGAAGAAAAGGTTTGCTTCACATCAAATTAGAATATGGGGTATATATTCCGATAACCATGTGTTGATATGATTTAGAGCGCCATAGCAATAAACCTTTCCTGTTTTAACTTACTCCCAAAACAGGGCTATGGTAAAACAGCTAATGCACCACATAACAAAGAATAAAATTACAAATATAAATGAATATATAAATAAATTACATGTACCAAGATCTTAGAATAAATTTTTCAAACAGTTATGAGATAAGATATGGAAATAATATATCAGATTAAGGATAACTCGCAAAGGCACTTAGTCATGAATACTTTCAGGCTATTTAAAATTTGACAAATAAAATCTTAATTTTAGAGGTAAAAAATGGAAAGTTTACATGGCACTTATATAGAAAACCTGCATATTTATCACTGGTTCATGATCAAGCCCAGGTAGTAACCAGGAATTACGAATGTTGATTTTCAAGGTGACATTTCATTACAATAAACATTGATACAACTCTATAAGGCCATCTTTGTAAATGTATATATATATATATATATATATATATATATGCTTATACATAGATTGACATAAAAAAATCAGTGTTTTACAGTAACTAAGTGTTTCATGCCAATGGGTGCAATCATCAGATGCTAACCATTCAGTCTCTCATACTACCATCAACATTTTTTTTGTTTCAGAATGCTTGATAATTTTTCCAATATAAATTATAGATAATTGCTTCTGACAGTTTCAGCTTCCAACAGGATTTCATAGGAACACCCTTACATATAGTAAAATCTGTATATATATATATATATATATATATAGTTATATATATATAGAGAGCCAGTGGCATTGGGAAACTTTGATGGATTGCTTGTTATATTGACATAATTTATGCATGTTCATGCTTGACAAAGTTGATCGAGAATAATCCGATACAATTCTTTTGGGGGGTACTTCTAAGTAGAAGTTTGAATTTAAAAAAATACTAACTTGTTAAATATTAGGGGCTCCATTGCATCTTGGGATTTTCCTTGATTTTTTTCCTTGAATTATTTTCCTACACTGGTAATTAAACAATTGACATTGTGTCTCAATTCCGAGCTATGAACTACAAAGTCATCGCCAAGTAAAACTATATATAAGCATAATCCTTTGGCTTTTGCATGCTTCTTGTGATGTTCGCTAAAGCTCTTTGCACTATCTCCAATCTTTAATACCAGATTAACAGGATGCATTAGTATATAAGGCAAGGAAAGAGATATAAATATCTTGATGCATGGGAATACCTAGGGTATGTAGATGGTTTCTCCAATTCCATTTAACTCTGAATCAACCATCTATTTCTCTTGGAAATGGTTGTCCTTGATCCTTCAGGCTGAAAAGATAGTTCCAGATAATTAGATTCCCAAACACAAGGCAATAACTAGCATTTCAAGGGAAATTATCAATCCCCACAACCAATATATGCTGCTTTTTATCTCGTAAATTGGCACAACTATGTGGAGGTGGCAAAATTAAGTTACCTTGATGATAATGATGCCAGTATTGCTTAAATATTAAATTTATGATTTATCAATAGGGTGATCAATTAAAAAATTTGAAAAAAATGAGTAAGTTACTTTTTTTGCCTTTTTTTTTTTGAGTTGAGATCACTAAAAAGCACATTTTTTTCAAAAAGCAAGCCTGATTGCCGCTGGACACAAATTAAGGGACCAATTTGACATAAACATTCATCCTAAATTGAACAATATCCCCTATTCATTACAGGATGTTTGTGCAGTTTCTATTTTGAATGGTTGGGGTCAGGCAAAATCTGGATGTATAAGTATAAATACGTATAAATGACTGAACACATATATAACCAAACCAAGCAATAGTGATTAAAATGATCTGTTCTGAGTAACGGTGATTAATAATTTTTCAATATAATCATTTGAATAGTGGTTGCACAATTATTTTCATTGTACAGATTTTACCTTAGTGCGGTTGATTCATTTCAAAATTTTCCACACTGTTCAAATCCGCATAACAATTTTTATGTTTATTTTCAGCTTTTACTAAGTTATATTGATTTGTACAGCAATAGCTTAAACAGACTACATCAAAACCCAACCTGATCAATCCTGTACTCCAATGCAGCTAATTCAATGAATTCAGTGTTATATTAAAGATATTTTTAATGAAAATTCTGTAAAGAATGTCTCAGTCTGGAGCAATTCTGAACATATCAGCCAAAAAAGCACTATCAAACTAAGATTCTCTGCTGAAATCATAGAAGAATTTATTTGAAAAATATTAGGTTGTTAGTTATAAAAGGTTTTCTGAATGGTAAGATTAATCATATAAGTAACAAAATGGATAAATATCAATCAAAATATGTCTGATTTGAAGCAATAACCTTTATCCAATGTTCCTTCAAAGATAATATGCCATCTGTATCAAATTCTTTTGGTTTAGTGGTTACAATCTCAGTTAAAGCAATAATTATATTTTCCCTATAATTGAACCTTTTATAATGAATTTTAGCTTCAAAAGGCCTGGAAAGATTGTATAGAAGAAATATCAGATGAATACGGAGGAGACTCCAAGATTTTATATCTAAAATTTTCAAGCTGAGACATGGTCATCTGGGAGACATGAAGTGGGGAACTGTTGTGAGTCATTTAATTCAGTTTATCCAAATTTGTAACCTTTCCAATTGTTTTGAGATGACGTGATATTGTCATTTTGGAAGTCAGGCTAACCTCTTCTGGAAGAAATTAAACTATCGTTTATGGATTATTGGCCAATGTTGTTATTACTACTTCATCATTAAGAATAGTTTTGTGTCTCCTTCAAGGATTATTATATGTATTCATTCCAGACCTATACCTATTGAACCAATGCTGAACAGTCCACATACTAGTGTTCACTCCAAATACTTTGTTGACATTATCTGCACCTTGAACAGCATCTTGTCAAAATTTGGACTCATACTTGAGAATTTATCTAACTTCTTTGGAAGATATAATGCTTGAAAGGCTCAAAAACCTGCAATGATAATGAATTGTATTTTTCATTTAAGTTTTTCAATCTGAAAACATGATGTTCAAACAAAAAGAGAGCATTATTATCTCAACCAAGATATAAATCTGACTTAAAATGGTGTTGAGTGGCATCCAATTCATTGAGAACTTGCCAAATTCTTCTGCAAGTGATATCAAGGTCAATTTATTTTCAGAGACCTGTAGAACACAATCCACCTTATGATGCCTCTTGAAGTTGGCAGTAACTGCCTGCAATAGTTAATTTTGGTGGCCTTTCTGGTTGTTTTTCAGAATTTCATACTTATTTCCATCCTTTGAGTTTTAAAGCTTTGTATGTATGTGAGCAGATAGATAACACTCTTTGACCAATATTTGAAATTTACAAGGTACATTTGCTGATTGTTAATCATATTCACTACTGCAGTCAGTTTATCAAACATGAGGCTTTAGAGGAAATACTCTTGCCATGAGCTTGAAGAGAAAATATTTTTCAAGTTCTGATACAAAAAATGAGTATTAGACTGTTCTACTCATTTTTTTTCTCTCCGCAAGAGGTCCAAGTTTTTTACTCTGGTGTAGGTTGACATCATTAAGGAAAACAATGGACAACTCACAGCTTAGATCCCCAGAGATCACATGCAAAACCAAGGCCGACAGAATACAAGATGGAGAGATGAACTAGACAAATTTAGAAAATACTGGCTCCATGACGCCCACAATAGAAAAGTGTGGCAAATCCTGGAGAAGGTCTATGTCCAACAACAGACATTAAAAAACTGATGATGATGAGTCAATTCTTGGAAGAAATTTATTTGTAAGCAAAATAACTTGTTAATGGTAACATTTTATATTCAAGTGTCTGATAATTTAGGCTACCATGTGTTGGTTTTCATCATCCTTTGATAAAGATTAGATTCAAAATGTATTTAGAAATTGTGCAAGAAAGTAGGTGTACCTAGTTCATACAGTCAAGACGTTTGCCAAATATCATCTTATCTTTCTCTGGAGGGATTGGTTTATTCAAATTTGTATTAATGAAAAATAAAAGGTGTGGGCTTGTCAAGCTGTCACTTATTTCACTGACTTAACAGGAAGAAATCATTAATAAACATCAGGGCAACTCATCAAGGATTTTGTAAAATTGAATATATGAGTGAGGTCTTTCTTGAGAGTATTCAGCCATTTTGTATTAATAAGAAAAAAGAATATCTAAGTCAATGATGCTTAGTAACATTTGAGTACTCTACTTTTCAAACTGTCTTCAAAGTATTCTGTCAGGATTGTCATCAGCTGCTCCATCATGTTCTCCCTAAATCTTGGCAATAGTCTAAAATGTTATTGAGAAAAGCCAGAAGTGATAGCAAGCTAGATCTGGACAGAAGGGGGACTGACAAATCTGGCAAGAGCAATGTTTGGACAGAAAATCCTGATTTAGATGTGAAGAATGACACTTTCTGGATGGACTTTGGATTCTTGGGCATAGGTCAACTGTTAAATTTTGACCTGTGCAAATGTATGTATAATGTATATCTTTTAATGTAACTTGAGCAAGGTATGGTGTAAAGCTTGATTTTGAAGAAACAACTCAAGTTGCGAAAAATCTCTGCCAATCTTTTACCTTGTTTAGAATGCAACAAAAAATGAAAAAGACACAACTTTCAATTGACAAATGTATAAAAAACAGAATAGTCTAGTATTCACATGTATGATGAATTTCTCATAATAAAAAGGATGACCATTGTTCATACGTACAGTATCCCATCTCATGAAGGTCATCAAGAAAATTATCTTAAAGGGAAGCAACTCAAATTATATATGTGACATGTAAATGATCTAACTTGACAGATTCCCTGAGTGTTTGCACCTATTCAGAATATACCTTCAATGCCAAAAAATACTTTTGAAGGTCAATTAGATTATTGTTCTTTCTTTGAATGATAATTCGTCAATGTTTTACGTTAAGTATATATAGATTTGAAATGCTGTGTATACTTGTATACAAAAAGATTTTCTTTATAGGTCAACTCCTGATTTTTATTGAAAAAATCTATCTAATCCAAACATACCTTCAAGGCAAACAAAATACTGTTAAAGGTTCATAAAGATATTGTCAATTGAATCAAGTTCTTTGTTGGGATTGTAATTTGTTTACTGTTCACAAAGTATATATAGAGAAGAAATAGAATTGAAATGATATGTATACCTGAGTACAAAAAGATTCTATTTATAGGTCAACTCTTGCTTTTTTTTATTGAAGAAATCATTCTTTTTCTTTATGCCTCATAGATAGATCAATCCCTGTTTTGATGAAAGAAAACCGTATAGATTAGGATTTTAGTCCAAACTAACCTATATACAAACATTAAAACACACCATGTGGATAATTCAGATAAGAAAGTTCACTCTTTGTATTTATACAGAAGGATCAACATTTTGGTATTAAAGAGACACTGACATCAGCATTGATTCAAGAAACTATTGCTGGAATTCAATGTTATCAAAATGGATTGAAAATTTCACAAAATTAAGAGATCACCAGTAACATTAGTGTCTACAAGCCAAATTAGTTTAGCAGGGACAAGAATTTTTTGAACACTTGAAATTTTGTCTAGATTAAAAGTTGGCCTGGACACTGTTCCCTGTTAGCAGTATGGGTGCGCACACATGTTTTACAACCAATGCATGCAGGAAATTAATGTGCAACCAAAAGGTTTTGAATTCTGTAGAGCTTTCTGATTTTCTATTGAAAAAATATTGATTTACTATGTCGAATTCAAAACTGCGCACATACTTTCGTCACAGGAAATAAATTTGCACCAGATTTTTGTGCTCACAAACTGAAAAATTGGAAGCTGGATGATATTTGATGAGAGTTGTATTTCTTTTCATTCTGAATGCTAGATTTCCATCCGTCTTTAGCCTGGGATTTTTTTTAATTATTTGATATAGAATGTTTCTTTGGAATGTGAAATTCTACAGACCAAATCACTGTAGTTGAGTGTGAAGAACAGGCAAGGTATGATTCCTACACTTAATGAAATTATTCTGATGAATTTTGCCATTTCATTAAACCCTCAAATACAACAACACGTTTTATAAAAATATGCAACTAAAACTATTAAAATGTGAAGTAAATGTTACACAATCAGATGGAAAAGGAAAAAAAATGGACTAGTTTCAGAAAACTAAAAAAAATAAAACTGAATTATTGTTTTTTTCTAAAATACAGGAAGAAATCATTTCTCTTGAGGCTTTAAAAGTGGAAATTCTATTGAGATTCTTTCAAAAAGGCATTAGTTTATCTGATCTAATTGGAGGAGTATTCTAGCTATGGCTGGCCTAAAGTACTGGCAAAATGGGGATCACTCTGGGTGCTAGGGAGAACCTGTCTTACGTCTGATTCATTAGGAACTCCCAAATTCAAATGGGAAAATGAATACATTGAGCAGAACAAAAACGGTCAATAGAACAAAATTCCCTGATGTAAATTGAGATTTTTCAGAAATATCTGACAGATAAGTACTTCCTGTTCTGGTGAAAATAAGAGAAGTGATTGGCAAAAAAAAATCCTCAAGACTAACCACAAGCTCAGTCAGGCTGTAAAGGGTACCAGACTTCGATTTTCCCAGTATGCCAGAAAGCCTAATGCTGGTCACGGCTGAAATGATTAGCAAATCTCTCTCGCTAAAGACACAATAGTTGCAAAATATCAAATGTAATAATCACAACATGTAACTATGAAAAAATAAAATCACAATCTTTGTAGCACATTTTGCGAGACAAATAAGATTATTTGATTCCTAGTTAATAAATTAATTTCCTGACAAAATTTCAGTATTGTCGAAAATGTAAATCATTATGCTGTCAGGAAAAATCTTCTCTTGACCTGCACCCAAATGCTCGTCTATCCCTTCTCAGAGACCATATGGCCCCAAAGGGGACTCTCACACATTTAGAAGGGGGCATTGATTGTAATAATATCAGGTCTGGTTGGCTACCCAATAGAAATTGTCACATGACCAATGTCTCTAGACAGCATGCTATGTTGGGAGTGATCAATTAAAAAATTAGAAAAAGAGGTGATCAATGGATAAATTACATCCCTTATCTTTCATTGGTGGTTAAAAGTCTAAATTATACAAAAAAATCAGATGTAAATGCTTTTGGGCACACAATAAGAGATCAAAAAAATTCTGAATAAAATACATAACCAGCCAGACTAACTTAAAAACTCTAGAAACCCATGTTGACAATTTTGGTGTGAGTTTTTTGTTGGCAGTTTCTAATAAATTAATTTTTGTTTATCTGTTGGTGTTGCATCACTGTTTAGCAGGGAGCATTGGAACCTAAGACCTCTTAAAGGGCTCTGGTCCTAAAGGATTGTGAATAGCAGAGACATACCATGTTTTGTGGATTTTAAAATGCATTATTTACAAGAATCTGGCTTTCAAAATCATTGTGCATCCTGCAGAGTATAGGTCCATTTTGAGTTCAAATTTGGGATATATTTTGTATATACAAGCTATTTTCAACTGCACTTATGAAAGGGACTATGAATAATGAATGAATTTCTTTCTACCTTAGTAGATAGTATCCCTGTTTGACGGTAGGCCCCCTGAACCTGAGAAGATCTCTTAAAGGGGTTGTGGTCAAAAAATTGTTGAGAACGGCTGTTCTATTTATTAACTTGATGCAAATGCTTCCAGCATTTTTTGACAAAATCTTCCATTAACATAGATTATGAATAAAATATTCATCATTATGCAGTCATTATCTTTCAAGAACAAGAACTAGGCAATTCAAAAAGTATTGACTCTGCGATGTCTATGATAGAGAGGTATGGTGAATCCTGCAAAAGATCAATGTCTAATAATGGACGCTAAAAAACTGATAATGACGATGATGATGATGATGATGATGTTCTATTTTTGTAAGTTTATGTAAAACCCATTTTGCTACCTTCTGAATTTTTTCTTCAAATCATGTAAAACTTGCTGCAGTCGACTGAATGTTCAGGAAAGAATTGATTAAACTTCAAAGACATTATTAAAATTTCCGTCACATTGTGGGAAAAAAAATGTAGCATTACCAAATATTCTAACACCTTCACAGCATCTGTGTAAAGGCGACAGATATTTTTTCAAAGTTTTCAAAATTTAATTACCAAAGTAATCTCAGGGAAATTTCAAGTTGTACAGCATTTGAAAAGCAATTTTCTAAAAAATTTCCTAAACTTTCATTTTTAAGTTTGAATTGAATAAGGATGATATTCGAAGGGTGAAGTTCTTTTTTTTTTTTTCTATTTTAAAATACTGCTTATTTTGAATTCATTCTGAACGTTTTCTACAAATTGCTACAGATATTTATGAACCAGTCTCTGTGCCACCTTTATTCCATAGGAAGCAAAATGTTATTCAGTTTCTCATTTCTATTCATCTTCTTGTCAACATGTATGAAAACAAATTCTCAGACAGCAGAGTTGCATTATGAGTAATATTATTCAAGACATATTTTTCCCCGAATTTTTGTTTGAGTTTGTATGAATTGGTGAACATTTAATTCAGCAATATTTGATGACATGATAAAAGAGTGAAATCGAGGTGAGGATTTCTTGTATTACTGGTTCAATCTAAACCAATACTCATTGCTTTATTAACCAATAGGCACTTTAAACACTAACCTCAGACATCCAGGGTAGATTTAGAGGGCAACGAGTAAGCCATGACTTTAGAAATATTTTTTAAATTTAATTCACTTTGAACCTTTACTTATGGTGGTCCGCTCAACCTGATCTAGACCTTTTTGTTTATCTGTACAATAATACGTTAAATAGTGATTATCGATTTAGTTCTTTTCCTATATACATATAAAGTCTATAAAGCTTTATAGCTTTCAAACCTTAAAGATATATTAGAATTTTTCATAATTGTTTTTTTGTCACTTCAGTTAATTATTTCCAAATATCTGTTACTGCAATCAAAGTAAGATTTTCAATGGGTTTCATGTTCAAATTTTTCTTGTGGGGATAATTAATTGTTTACCATATAACTTTTTCAGGGATTTAAAAACAAAACAGTTATTTTAGCATAGCTCCCAGCAGTGTTGATCAAACATCATCTCCTCTCAAGCTTTGATTATTATATTTAGCTCGCTATATTGTTTTCAAGGCCATATCATAATACATTTAGTTTGTTATTTTATATGGGGCATTATAGTAATTTATTGCATGTGTACGTCATTTCATACTACACTTCATTAAATTTTTTTTGGAACAAAGGTCTTACCCAAAAATGTATATATTTGACAATGAGGCATCTGTAAGTTAAACAACAGATGTGACTCATTGTGTTTGTGCAACTTTTGAATGTTTACACATGTGAATATTAAATCCGTTGTGTCATATTTGATCTCAGACTACACGCGAACTGAATTCAGATATCATTATATGGATGTTAGTAAATCAGAAAAATTTTTCTTCTCTACTAACATATTCAGCTGAAGAATTTGACACACATATTCTAAGATTACTAATTAGATCAAATTATTCATACCTTGTATCATCTCAATGTATTTATGTACGTATGTATGTACATATATATATATATTTAGGGTTGGGGAGACCGAAGTTAACCTATGCCTCAGGCTCCGATTGAACTTAATCTGGCCTTGCCAGCACTACCAGCTCATTCTTACTTAGAGAAGACAGGCCCTTCAGGTAACCCTACTTACCCTCCAAATGCCATGAGGGGCCCAGCATGGCACCCTGATGATCTCATAAATCATCGGCTCAACCAACGAGATACTCAAGAAGTTCCTTTGCACTCTGAAGGTAACAAATACTTTTAAATGATGATGATGATCTTATCATCTTGACACCAGGTGGCACTGTAACATGATCAATACATTTATCAGCTTCTTTTCTGTCGGAAGTAGGGTAAAATTTACAAAGGAAAAGAAAGTTATAATGCAAGAGAAATATCCATAAATCTAATTGAGTATTGATAATTTTCCATTATGCTCATGGGATTTTAACATAATTAAAAGTAATTAAAGTAATTCTTTGAAACAAAACAAAAAAAAGCAGCTGCGGATCCAGACCTATAAAATGTCTCTTATTTAATTGGAGCAAATTAGATTAAATCAATTTGTGAAAATTTCTATCTGTATTAATTTCTTGTGCTTCTTTGATATTTATTTCTCTGTATATCAATTCATCTTAATTTGAGGAGGTTTAATCAGTGCTTTCAGAGAAGAATATGTATATATATGATCTACATATTCTTTTGAATGAAGAGGAGGAATACATCAAGAACACCTTCCAACCTCTCCACTACTCCATATCATTCACACTCAATGCGAAAAGTGAGACCTACAAAATACCCCAAAGCAATAACAATAATAATTATGAAGATATAACTAGATGCAGAATACTCCCAACAAGCAAAAAGAACTTGCAAATGAATTTAAAAAGTAATTAATGCACCGTGAATCATGCAACCTTATCAGAAATTGGATCTCGGTCAGCCATTGCCATGCAAATAAACATTACGCCGCATTGCATCCAAATTATTAAGTTGGGGAGAGTGGGGATAGTTTGAGTCTGTGGGTACATTGAACCACTGATAATTCCTTTGGTACTCAAGTAGCAGTAGTCTCCCAGCTCCCTTCTGAAGGAACCTCTCTTAGCAAGATCTTTTCATCAGCATTGAAGAAGATACAAGTTCTCCATGATAAGATTTATGATTTTGGTCGAGAAACTAAATTTTCAGGATTTTTCAGTTTTTTTTTATTGTGTAATTTCTCCTTGATTACTGAGGATCAAAACTATCTACTTATCATATCTTGATCTGTCATGAGTTGTACACAGTTGGCCATTACTTCATGGTGTTTATGCTTTGTATTCCATTGTATTATGCATAGGAATCTGGAATGTTGCCCTCGGGCAGGTTGGACCACTTTGGTTAGTTGGTTCAACCTGCCCGTGGAGTTTTCTTTGTAAAGCGCATTTATATTCAGCCATCTCAGTGAGGCTACTGTAGCTGTCACTGACACCATTTGATATACAGGAAGTATATATCAATTTTGTCTTTAGAAAATTCAGTAATAAGGTCATTAGTTATAAATCTTCTTCCCGGTAAAAATAGTAAGAAAGTATCAATACCAAGTGAAGGTATCAGAGAATATAGTGCAAGATATCACCTATGCTGGTGACAGTGACCGGGAAGATAAAAATCCAAATAGACCTAAAAAGAAGGGTATGCAACCAATGCATCTTCCCAGTAGTCACCTATGGAGCTGAAACATGCAACATAACATAACCAAACTGAGAACCATGCAATGTGCAAATGAGAGAATTATGCTCAACTTCACATGGAATGATCACAAGACAGCACAATATATTAGGGAAAATATAGGAGTCAAAGGCATCATAGAATCCATTTGAAAACTCAAACAGCATTGTGTTGGTCTTGTTGCAAGAATAGCAGATATCTAACAGATATCACGACTCACAATGTGGATCTCCAGAGATTGAACGTGGAAGCAATGCCAGCAGAATACAAGATGGAGAGACAAACTAGACAAATTCAGAAAGTATGGGCTTCGCAACACCCATGATACAGAGATCTGGCAAATTCTAGGGAAGGTCTATGTCCAACAACAGGCGATGAAAGACTGATGATCTTCAATAACAGCAAATTTTTCTCTAGCTCACATGTCAAAGACTGATAAATTATCAAAAATAATAGAATAATTGATTCTTTTTGAATGACATGTTCAAATCTCTTTGGCATATTGAATAGAGAGAATAAAATATTAAACTGGTTACGATGATGATGATGATGATGGAAAAGAAAATTAATCATTTTCTCAATAAAAGTGTCTGACAAGAAGTTTACCATTCTTTTCAATTGAAATAAAGTATCTTTTTTTAATTTTTGATAGTTGATTCCAATCATAAAATCAATCTATCCTATCTAAAATTTATGGGTCAACAATGATTGGTAATTCAGGTCCAGTGAGACTGAGACATTCGATCTAGCCAATCAATTCTGCAATCAATAATCGAAAAAGCAAAAGAAACAGTTTTGTGGTCGCGTAGAAAATAACAAAAACTGATTAGTCACTCAATAAAAACCATCATATGACCAACGTCTTCGGCAGTTGGGGTTAATCAATAAAAAAAATTGAAAAAGAAGTGATCAATGAATAGGTTACTTTTCCTGCATTTTTTTTTGAGGCAGTGATCTCTAAAAGAAAGTCTGAATTTTCTAAAAACAAGTATGAATGCCAACTAGATGGATTGATTTAGCATAAACTTACATTGCAGGTTGGATACACAAATTAAAAACTCATTCAGCAGGGGAATTTTCAAAAAGTAAAAAAGAAAATGGGATGGGGGGAAGTGTAGACATAAAAAGGATTAGTGGCTTGCATTTCCAACCCTCTGGTTCCATCAGTGAGGGTCGTACATGTGATACATTCATAAATTGCAAGCCAACCAGACTAACTCAAAAACTGAAGAAATTTACGTTGACAGTTTTGGTTGACATTTTCTAACTAGAAAGCTTTCAGGGAACACATACCTTAGCCAAAACCATACTGTAACAAACATTTTCACTAAAAACTGAATGAAAATCCGTTCATATACAGCTACAATACAGAGGAGGGACTGTTAAAAGAATTCTTGGATCCACACCATAATTTGATTGAATCTCCTTTATCCCCTGGCCAACCCTTATATAAAAAGTCACTGGAATCCAAAGAGAGCTTTGGGTCATATTGTGTAGACAATACATGAGTGTATATCTTCCGAAAATATCAATAGAATAAAAAGATCCCTGGATCCAATCCAGAATTTTACCAATTCTTCATTCCTCCATAGGGTAATACTTTTCCAGGGAATTCCAATGGAAACTTTTGGAGATATTGTGTGAATAAACAGAAAAGTAGACAAACATGTGAATATAAATACCACTTTCAACTTCATCGGCATATCGAATTATCCCAAAGATTTATTTTTACTTTTGAGGGCAACTAAGACCAACAATTCTTCCTGAATATTGGAATTTCATAAATTTGTAATGTTTTGTTTGTTTATTCCAATGGACTCCTTCTGGAGCATTGGGCAACAAACACTGTGCTGTGGTTTCAGTTGCGAGTAGGTTTTAGGGTAGGTAGTTGCTAACCAAGAGCCTAACCCTTCTCTGTTATATAGCTGAGGACCAGATGCTGGTCTTGGTTCCACATTCTATCTCAGGTTCAAAGTTGTGATTCGCGATGTCCATCTGTCGTCTGTCTATCTTGTTGCATGACCAGCCCATTGCCATTTGGGTTTCCTAATGGATTCTATGATGTCTCACTCCTGTTTTTTTTCCTTAATATATCATGCTGTCTTGTGATCTCCACATGTGATGTTGACCACGATTCGCTCATGTGCATGTTGCCTGGTTCTGAGTTTGAGGGTCAGTCTCTTAGTTACATTCTATGTTTCAGCTATGTAGATAACTATCAGGAAGATGCATTGGTTGTATACCCTTTTTTTTTAAAGGCTAATGGGATTTTCTTATTCTTGGAGGTTGAACTTGTTCTATCAAAGGGTCTTACTTAAACAGACACATAACAGGCCTAAAAAGTTACTAAATGCACAAAACATTGGCCCCTTTGAAAAAGAATGCATAGAGTTATAGATTAAACACCTATTTAAAAGTCAAAGAAAATAGAACTTGTTCATAATAATCAGTTTGAAAATATTTTCCATCTTTGTGTTTGTGAAACTTTATAAACGCCAAATTTATGTTTCTAAGAAGAATCATATCTGGCTTTTTTTTCTATTTTCCAATCTCCTTTCATTGAGGTAGATGAAAAAATGTCTGGATAATCATTGAAACTACAGTTTTTCTGATAGTTTTATCTTTATCTCAGCAATTTCTTTGATTTTGATTTTCTTTTTACTGCACTGAAAGATGATGGGGTCATTTCATTGTGTCTCAACCAAACACTCACCCACATCAGTACAAATACTGTTGTCTCAGAGCTAGTAACACAACTTACTTTCAATTTGACCAAGATTTGGTACTTGAATTGTTAAGCAAGTCCAAATAGGTTGGGAGTTTTCTTGTTGAAATCTTACAGCTTAACTAACCCCTGTCATAAGCTCTGGTGCTACGGAGGTTTAGCTGTAAAACATTTAGGAAGGGCTGTTACTGCACGTAAGAAACATTCCAAATGAAAAAAAATGGTACAGTAAGGGGAATGAATGTAATAGCCTGGTACATTATCTAGCCATCAACCAGTAGAAAACTGAGATGCCAATCTTATTATGTATGACTGAAATGATTTTACGCGTTATTGAATTTCATCTTCAAGTTGATGTATGCCGCAAAAAGCATCAGCATGCAGTAGCTGGTATCAGGAGAAATATTTTTGTATGTACTACTAATTGTATGTACTAGTATGATATGCGGTACCGGGCATTTCTGCATATACACCAACATAGTAATCACCGAAACTGATGGATCAACACTTTTGCCAAGGATCAGATTATCTGTGCTCTCTGCCAGGGATTAATGTGTTTTTCCCTGACAATACTGCCTAAGAGTTTAACAAGTGTGCACTCATTGAAAAGTGTTAGGCATAAAAAATACATGTATATGGATACACCTGGCATTTCATCTATGGATAATATGCATATGTATGTATCTATCTCTACTGACTATATATATATATATATATATATATATATATATATATATATATATATATATATATATATATATATATATAAAAGAGATTCTGTTGAATAGAACATAAGGTTATTAGGACCAGCAGATAAATAGGATCAATTTTATAAGATCCGATTCAAACATATATAATCACTAATCTGCTTCATTTATAATGACCAATATACTGCTAATATAGACCATGCAGCAGAGGTACCAAATTAGCATTTTCTGAAATAAAATCTGATGGATCTACTAGAAACATATTATTTTAGTTCTCAAAACAACTATCTTTCATCTATTTTTAACTTGTTACTCAAGTTGATAATGGAATTTAAAAAAGAAAGAAAAAGTAGAAATGGAAAGGAACTCAAGTTGATGCAGTTTTCATGCAAGATGTTCCCCTTGAAATGAAAAAAAATCAATGTTTTGTGTTGACAAAATTGTATAGAAAAGTTGTTCAGTTAATCAGAGCAGCTAGCTATTTGGTCCCAAATTCTTTGGCCCCAATGCAATTCTATTAGCTGGAACCCACTAAATATATCTATATATATATATCAATCTATCTATCTATATTTATATATCTATCTATCTATCTATATTTATATATCTATCTATCTATCTATCTATATTTATATATCTATCTATCTATCTATCTATATTTATATATCTATCTATCTATCTATCTATATTTATATATCTATCTATCTATCTATCTATATTTATATATCTATCTATCTATCTATATATGTATATATTCAGGGAAAAAGTGAATAAAGGGAAGCCAAACTTTTTAGTTATGGTTTTGAGTTATAATGATTTTTAACAAGCCTCAACCAGTTTTATATGTCTTCAGAAGGCTGATGTGATTCTGTTTCTAGTCATAACTTTCCACTGTCAAATATATATATATATATATATATATATATATATATATATATATATATATATAATCTCATTTACCTCCATTGTAACAGATTACATTGTTAATCATTGATCTATTGAGAGTGCCAAAGCAAGTACTCAAAGAATGATAAAAGATTTTGTATCTAAGTCTTTGATCATATAGTGGTAAACATTCCACTTCCCCTGTCACAAGACCAAAGCTGGATTTGCAGCCATGGAGTTGTAATCAAATGTGTCTATAAAACATATTGATAGATATATAAGGTATTATTGGCTATTGTCAAATACTCAGGAATGTTGAAAATCCTTTGTTATCATTAATTCTTTGAAAATTATTATTTCTCATAGCAGTGGTTCTCAAAATCATTTTCTATCATCATCAGCCTTTTAGTATCCATTATTGAACATAGATTTTCCTCAGGATTTGCCAGACTTTTCAATGAACTTTTATGAACTTTTCTTTTTCATCATGGTGTCTTGAATTTTGATGGCTTCAGTTCTACATATGATCTCAGGGGATCCACACTATGAGTATTGACATTAATTGGTTGTCTGCCATTCTTGCAAAATGACCAGCCTATTGCAATTTGATTTTTTCAATGGTTTCCATGATATCAATGACTTCTGTTTTATTCAAATATCCTGCACTGTTTTGTAATCTTTTTATGTGATGTTTAGCAAGATTCTCCCATGTGCGCATTACATGGTTCTCATCTTGGGGATGGGGAGACAATAAGAGTATACCCTTGAAGACATCTTGTGTAAAAAATGAGCAATCGCAAGTTTTTCTTAAACCACATTCATTTTGAAAAATACATACATTCCAAAAGGAAAGAGAAACAAAAGAAAATTCATAGAAATGAATGACACTGTTACATTTTTCACTAATTTCTTTGACGAGTAGTTTAATGGTGGACAGATAGATTCTCATGTTTACTTCAGTGTTCTTTATAACGATGATTAGTTTTCATTGTTGTGTGTGCAAGATATCTGGCTTCTCATAAATAATTTGGGAAATTGATTTCAAGATTATTTTTTCACTTCACCTTTTTCAAAATGATCTCCCTTCCACAGACCTCTTGCATAGATCTCGCGGACCGTTAGTAGTCTATGGATCCAAATTAGAGAATCACTGGCTCATAGAAGACCTTTCTCAACAAAATGAAGCCATGAATTTTTCATTTGATTTTATTCAGAGACCACAGTATACCAGAAGAAGATACAAAAGACTAAAGGAACACTTCAAAAATATAATTTTATGAATAACACCAGACGTGTCAATGCATATTCAACATGATAGGGAGAAGTGTATCAGATGGGTTTTCAAAGTAATGCCAACTATGTAGATCATATTATGTGAATAGAATTATAGTTTGTCAGGAAAGTGTTAATATTTTCTATGTTTTGACCGCCCCAATTATATATAAACTGACATATTGAGTGCCTGGTACAGAGCAGTAGTTGGTATCTTAGACCCAATTGCTGGTATAGTGGTTGTCCAACCATTTCTGGCCTAAGAGAATAAATATCTATCTTTCTTACTAACATATATATATCAATATATATATATATATATATATATATATGTATATATATACATATATATATATATATACACATACACTTATGTATACTCATAGGCGTATTATTGATCCATATGTATGTAAGAATGTATTTGCCCATCTTGCCAAAGGGGGAAAAAGAGTGCTTATTAGATTTATATGTTGATGAAAATGACTAATAAAATCTTGAGACCCCATAATGCAACTTGAACGCTTAGATGCCTCAAGGAAATGTAAAACAAAACTAAATTATGCTGCTGCCATTGGTAAAAGGAATTATTTATAAGACACGGTATTTTTCTGAGAATACATATAATCTGAATACAAAAAGTGCAGAAATCAGATTCCCCAAGTCCAGAAATTATATCAGTCATCATGATTGGACAGATAATTTTTTTTTTTTTTTTAATTCCAGTTGTACACTCGTATAAATCTAAAGAGTATAATAAGAAACATTCACCAAAACTGCATAGATAGATTTCTTCGGTTTTCAAGTGAGTATATATTGCGTATACAGGCTGCGCCAAAAGAGATAGAGGGCTGGAATATTTGAACATCTACTCCTCATTGAAAAAAAGTGGGGGTTTTTTGTGGGGGGGGGGATAACCCCCCCCCCCACCCCAAAGTATTTTAGTCGGTGGCTCGATTTGCAATGTAAGTTTATACTCAATTGTTCCTTTGATATGTGTCAGGAAGCATTCATGCTTTTTTTTTCTACTTGAAAATTCGGGCTTTTTAGTGATCACTGCCCAACAAAAGCCAGAAATGTAACTTATTTATCGCACATTCTTCCAATCACCCCCAACACTGCATGTTGCTAAAAGACTGGTTACATGATGGTTTTTTTATTGAGTGTCAATGTTGACCTGTCTAACCACTATTTTCATTTTCAGGATTATGAGTCTGTCACTTTACTATGGAGACATAGTTAGCAAGTTAGTTTTACAGACCATTACTACTATAATGAATTTGATCCTCACTGGGTGCTCAACACTTTTGGCTATGTAGCAGATGCAACTAAGCTTAGTCAATATTGTAGATTGTAGGTGCTTTGCTGAGGAACAATGGCCAAGAAGTAGTGAATTTACGAAGTTAAGCGAAGTTCTATGAAGATCAGTCACCCAGTAAACTAATACTATCTTGCCATGGTTAAAAACCTAGTTTAGTAGACTATCACTACTATCATCATCATCATCAGTCTTTTAACATCTGTTGTTGGACATAGACCATCCCCAGGATTTGCCACAATTCTCTATTATTAGCGTCGCGGAGCCAATACTTCCTGAATTTGTCAAGTTCATCTCTCCATCTTATATTTTGTCGGCTTCAGTTTTACATCTGATCTCTGGGGATCCATGTTTTGAGTCATGATGTCCATCGGCTGTCTTTCATTTGCAACATGGCCTGCCCATTGCCATTTAAGTTTTTTTTATAGATTCTATGATGTCTCAGACTCATGTCTTCTCCTTGATATACTGTGCTGCCTTGTGATCTCTCTATGTAAGGTTGAGCATGATTCTCAGTTTACAGGTTTGTCTTTTGGTTAAGTTCCATGTTTCAGCTCCATAAGTGACTATCGGAAGAATGCATTGGTTGCGTACTCTTCTTTTTAGGATTATTGGGATTGACTTGTTTTTGAAAGTTGAGCTTGCTCTGCCAAAGGCTTGCCATCCTAGAGTGATTCTTTGCTTGATTTCCCTCTTCTTTGAGGATCTCATGGAGATTTGTTGTCCTTGGTAGATGTAGTGATCTACCTTCTCCAGTTTTGCATCTTTGATCTTGACAGTTATGTTCTTATTCTCAATGTGATTGTTGCACCTGATATTCCGTTTCACTGAAGTTCATGTGGAGGCCGACTCTTTTGCTTTCTCCGTTTAGTTCATCTAGCATTAGTTGGACATTGTGTAGGTCCTCTATGATAAGGACAATGTTGTCTGCCAATCTTTGATTTCTCAGATATTTGCCTTCTATTTTGATTCCTCTATTCTCTCAGTCCAGGTTTCAGAAATCATCCTGAGGCAGGTTGTAAAGAGTTTGGGTGAGCTGGTATCACTTTGCCTTACTCTTTTTTGGAGCTGGAAGGGATTCAGAGTCCTTAAGTAGCCTGATGAAGGAGTTTGGGCCTTGTACTTGACAAAGCTTAGCTTAGTCAATAAATCATGCAAACCTACTTTTGTCGTATTAAGCAATCATATCTCAGTGACCAATTTTCAAGTGTTGTCAGTTCGGTCTTCACTGGGTACTTAATGATTGTGGCCTTGTATCTGATTAAACTAAGTATTAGTTACATATTTCTCACTGGCTCCAGATATGAGTGTTCCAGCCCAAGAATGTTAGATCCCGAAGACTGATTTTCAAGGCAGACAGTATAAAAAATCAATGTACCCTGCATTGGTAGTATTGGTAACTATACTACTCATGTAGAATATGGACTAGGTGGCTACTCATGTAGTCTTAAGAAAAGCACCCTTGGGAAATGCAGGGATCAACTTCTGCCACTAGTTATTAATCGATAGTAAGGCAGTTAGAGCCTTTTAGCCCTGTAAGACAATTTGACTAAGACAAGATTAATCTGACAAAAGAACTTGAAGCTTAGTAGCTAGTCAGAGGATGGTTTGACATGTACTATCAACCCCACCCAAGCTATAATTTCTACTGAAACTGCTTTAAAGAGCGTTAGGGTTTTTTTATTTGTAATGTAAGTTTATGCTTAATTTGTCTCTTAGTTTAAGTTTGGCAGTATTTGCGCTTGTTTTTTTTTAAATTCACACTTATTTTAGTGATCACTGCCCATCAAAAGGTGAAATTAGTAACATATTGATTACCCAGCATTCTGCCAAAATACATTGGTCATATGGCAGTTCCTATTGAGTGTCTGACCAGACCTGTTGATAAACTTTTGATTGGCACACTTTTCAATCAGCTTCAAGTGTTATAATACTGGTGAGGTTTCTTGCCTGTAATTCATGGTTTGATTATTTTTCGCAGGAAGCAGAAGACAATGTCTTATATTCAGAGTACTTAGGAGTTAAGAGTCTGCCACCTGAAGTGTCTGAGAGAGCAGTTGAGGCTTAACACAGTTAACATTACATTTATATATGTTGAAGTGGTTACTTGGTCAACAGCCATCTTGAGACTTAAGCTTGGCAGTGGGGGAGAGAATCCAATCATTGTCCAGTTTCAGATTCTGTAAGCGTTTAGCAGGAGTTTTCACATACAGGAGAGAGTTTTTCTTTGTGCCGATAGAATTTGGTTAGTAATGAGCATGTTCTAAAGACAAAAAACAAAGATTCACGTGGTGTATTATATAACTAGATATTTGACTAATCTTTCCATCAACTTATGTCTGTTACTTGTTTACAACTAGTAGCGGTAGATAGGATATCATGAAGAGGTTCAAATTTCTTAAGTGAAGCATTATTAATCGTTATTATTTTTTACTAGTTTTTCTCTCATTTCATCTTTGTTAGTTTTTTTTTGCGATGCTCAGACTGTTTTACACTTTACAACAATTAAAGACGCAGTATGACATCTGCTGGTTAGCTTTCATAGCCTAATCAGTAAGGCACAGCTCCTGTGAGACAATCTCCCATGGAAAAGAAAATGTGAGTTCAAATCTCATTGGGGACTCATTCATTACTTCTAATCCATTCAATGGAAAGCAACAAAAATGAGATGAAAGAAAAAAAAATAGTCAAAAATTGATTATGAAAATATTACATATCAGAGATGAGAACAAAATAAATTTAGAAATTGCTTTAAATTTAAGAAAAAAATTTAGATCTCTTAGATTTGCAAAAGACAAAAAGGAAAAATGATTTGCCACTGTAGTATGAAAGGTTGTTCCTTCTTTTCATTTTCAGCATGGCCCAAAGATAACGGAAGAAAAAATTCTTTTGCACCATCTCAAACATTTGATCAGAATAATCATTTCAGGTTTTCTAGTTTTTCCAACACATTCAAGAGAAGCATTGAAATCTATATTTATGAGAAGAGGCATGTCTAGCACAAAATGCCCCCAAGCACAGACAGAAGGTAGAATGAGAACTGTCTTCCTTCACAGATCAAATGGTGTCTTTGATTTGGACCATAATTTTCAAAATGTTAAATTTGGCTCACACAATAATAGCTGAATGCAAAATAGACTTGAGAAATGTTATGTACCGGACCTATCAATTTTGAATTTCAAGTATTTTGAGCCTTGAAAGTGTTCTGTATATTTGACTCACTTCCACCACAGAATGGCCAATCTAATAGTTATATCATTAGATTTTATTTGATCTCAATCTTTTCAGTGACGGATGAGAGATCAAGAGAAGGAGCGATAAGTTCTATTTACTGAAAGGTTTTTATCTCATTCATTGTCTTGGCCAGTACTCTTGAATCTCATTTTTCTTGCTTCATCCTCCCTTATTTGCCAATTCTATGTCAAAATTTGCTACGTCTATATGTGTTTTGTCAAAATGAAACCCTCCTAGCCTCTCCCCCACTGGCTCTGCCTAAGTACGTCAAGTATTTACAGTAAATGGTACTAATAGATTACTAACTTTACACCTCTCTTCATTCACTATCGGGAAAATTACACCCAACATTCTTCACACAGCAAAGTCAGAAGCTTGGATCTAGGTTGGTAAAAATGGAGAATTCATTAGAACATGAACTCACTGGTAGAAAATTATCGATCACAACTCTGCATTATAATCAATATCAGTGTATATATATATATATATATATATATATATATATATATATATATATATGATTTTCTGTATGTATGACCAAATACAATGGATATTAACTCTTCTTGTTTGCATACAAAATAACATAGGTCTAGGTTCAATGTGTGTAGGTATTGTGCAAAGGTTACTGATGTTGTGCTTGTGATTTCTATCCTGGCCATTATCAAGATCAGTGATCTTGAAATGTAAGGGAAAAAAAAAATGGATGTTAGTCATCTTTTTAGTTGTTCACTGAATGAAGAGAGCAAGTAGGTGAGTCTTCACATGAACTTCAGTAAAACGAATGTCATGAATAACAGACATGTTGAAGACAAACACACAACAATCAAGATCAAAAACGCAGAGCTGGAGAAAGTAGACTGATACATCTATGAATCTCCATGAAATCCTCAGAAGAAGATGAAGTCAACCAAAGAATCACACTAGGATAATAAGCTTTTGATAGAGCAAGCTCAAGGAAATCCCACATCCTAAAAAGAAGAGTATACTAGGGGAACAAACTTATTAAAGACAAAGACATAGCAATCAGAATTGAGAACAGCTGAAGAAAGTAGACCACTACATCTACCTAAGACAGCAAATCTCCTTGAAATCTTCAAAGGAGGATATTAAGTGAAGAATCACTCTGGGTTGGTAAGGTTTCGTTGGAGCAAGCTCAACTTGCAAAGACAAGAAAATCTCATTAGTCCTAAAAAAAAGCTATACAACAAATACTTCCTCCCATTAATCCGTTATGGCACTGGAACATGGAACCCAACCAAGAGACTGAGAACCATGCAACAGGCACCCAAAAGAATTATGTTCAACTTCACATGGAGTGATCAGAAGACAGCACAATATATTAGGGAGAAAACAGGAGTCCTAGACACCATAGAATCCATCAGAAAATTCAAATAGCAATGGGCTGGTAATGTTGTGAGAATGTCTGGACAACCACTGGATATCACAACTCAAAACTTTAATCCCCAGAGATCACATGTGAAACAGTGCCTGGCAGAATATACGACAATGAGATAAACTGAACAATGGATCTACTTTGTCCATGATAGAGAGGTCCTAAGGGGAGATCTATGTCCAACAGCGGACGCTAAAAGGGTGATGATGATAAAGAGAGAGAGAAAAAGAGGGAAATAGATAGATAGATAGATAATCACTCCATGATGTCTCTTTCTAATGAAACTTTTCCTCTATAATCCAGTGGTTCATTAATATTTAGTCAGTGCATTACCATTATTGTTACGAATGTTTCTCTTGGTAACATACCTGTACTGTCAGGCTGGCTGTATAATTGGCAAACCGTATGATAAGCAGGTGTGAATAGTTAACCTGCACTTTCTGTTATCAACAGTCGTGCTAATTGTTGCTCATCCAGCAGAGGCTACTGCACTAAAAGCCTTTGTTTGGGAAGGAAGGCGGTGGAAGAGATTGGTGGGGGCGGGGCGTCCTGTACAGATGCAGGATGGGATAGAAAGGGTATTCATTGATGCTGGAAATAAAATTTTAAAATTTGTCCTTTGATTATTTGAGGTGCACTTCCTAAATTTAGAATTATCTTTTCTCGCTATATCTTTCGCGATATACCACCACCACCGCTACCATCCTGTTTGTCATTCCTCCACCTTCCTTTTGTTCTTCCTCCTTCTCCGTCAGTTGGCATCCCGGTCACTGTCCTGTCCTGTCCTGTCCTGTCCAGTAGCACTTTTTGTTCTCTGATCTTTCTCTCTCTCTTATTTATTGAGGGCATGAACATCATTGTTAAAGCCTTATAATTCTACTATTCCTGGATCCTGAAGCCTGCAAATTCCTAAAGTCTATCTATTTCCTAAAGAATGCTTTGCAACACACTGACATCTGTTATGCCATGTGTTTTGCATGTGTTGCATCGATCATTTGTTAGCAGGGCTAAAATAGGATAGTTACAATGGAAGAAATTGCAAACACTCCTCTTTCAGAAGGAGGTTTATTGCTAGAGTTTAACAATAGTATGTGGATGAATATAGTTTTGTTATCACAACTTCTATTCTACAAGCTTCTTTATGAAGAAGAAGAAGATGTTAAGGGTTCCTGAAGGGGTTTAGCAGAGTCCAATAGAGGCATTTTCCCAGGATATCTGGCATCTCCATACGTGTGATGATTTTATTCGAAAGTTCAACTTGTGCCAATATTTGAAAAATCAGCTTTGTCGCATGTGGGTGAAGTACACTTGAAAATTTCAGATAACATTTCAAGGCAGTAAATATTTCTGGTTTCACTATTTTTAAACTTGAGGATTCTTCCTGAGAGAATCTAGATTTAGCTCATTCTGGTTCTGACCCTAGATTCTTTGTTCTTGGGTTTCTTTAGCTTAGTACAGCACTAGATCAAATCGATAATAATATTGTGTTATACCAATGTCTGAATACATTCAAAATCCTGGCTTGTTATCTGAGCTTGAACACTGACCTCTGGCTACAGTAAAGGAAGTATGCACCAATCATGGACACCAATCAGGCCAATTTAAATTGTTATGATTAACAATCAAGTAAATGCTTACAATCTCAGCAAGAGTTTTCATTTGGCTTGCCACTCTCATTCTCTAAGTTTAAACTCCAGCAGAGACAGATTACATTCACTTTGCACTAATTGCCCTCAGGAAAAGCATTTATCCCTCTGTCCTGCCAATACGTCCTGGAACAGCATGGCTGGGTAAGGCCCATTACAGTCCATTTCTTACACTTACTTTAAAAACAGACCTTAAAAAGGTTGGTGGAAAAAACAAAAAAAAAAATTACCACTTCAGTTAGAAAAAATATAAATCAATACAACCAATTGTCAGATTTGAAGAAATAACTCTTGGACTTTTTCCAAAGAATGTTCATTTTGGAGTTTGGCACTGAACATAAATGCTCTCCTTATTTTATTTTTCTTAAAGTGCCAAATCTTTTCACACTGTGTTAAATTCTCACTCTGAAAAAATTATAGCTCCAATCCTTTGATGTTCAGGTGAGGTTCCATTGTCTTCGAGATTATTTTCAAGTTGGAGATTCTTTTAATGCCGGCAAGTCTCTTTTGTGTTATCCCAGATCAAACAGTGTCGAGTCTTTTGAGGGTAACAATTCAGGCTAGAGAAAAAAGGCTGTTAACTGATAATATATGTTATGAAACCGAGGATGTGAGTCGCCTTAAATCCCCCCCCCCCCTAAAGCAACAAAAAAAATATAATTTATTGGAAAATATCTCTCGTTTGTTATTCATGTAGACCACAAGAGAGTGAAAGACTCTTTATTCTGGAAACATGAAATGGTGCCGGAGCAAACAGTAAGAAAATGCATGAATGACTAGCTCACCCCCCAATTGGGTGTGATTCTGTCACTCTCCGTCCTCTCTGTACTTACTTATCTCCTCCTCTGGCATCTCTGGACTGGTCTACCCAAATAAATAGTTTCCTCTTCCTCTCTTTCCTCTCAGTTCTAATTTAGTCTAATTAGAGGCCACTTTGCCTCCTACCGAGAGGGCAAAACATACTCCAGTATTATCTCTCCATCCAGCACCTTATCTTTGTACATCTCACAAGACAACCAGCTGCTCTGAGATCTACTGACATAAGAATGTATTTACTCTTATCTTTTTACTGTTACATTTGTAATTAACCCCTTAGTGTGGCAAATTGCCCAGAACAATGTGTAACAAGACAGGAAGTTCAGAAATACATTATACGAGATGAATTTATTCCTTCCTGGCAACACTTTGAAGTAAAATGTTCATTTAATTGGTTTGTTATTGAAATTTATCTTTCTATTTTTTGCACAACCTGAGGAAGATTCTCTGAGTGAAGCTATTATTAGAAACTGTCAACCTAAACTGTCACTATAGGTTTCTCCAGTTTTATAGTAGTCCAGCTGACTATGCACATATCGATATGACAGGCTGTCCCAAAGGAGCTAGAGAGCTGCCATCTTCAATATTTCATGTTGATTTTTTATTATTTTGGAAATTCTACCCTGAAAAGGTTTTTTAGCGAGGAGAGGAGGGACATTAAATTCACAAGATAGGTTCATCCTAAACTGGTCACTATTCCAAAATTTCTAGTGATCCAACAAAGAGGGAGAGAAGTGACTCTGACCACCCCTTATTCCAATGTTTTAGTTACTCACCCCCAACACAACATGCTGCCAAGAGACAATGGTCACGTGACGGTTTCTAGTGAGTGACCAACCAGACCCACTTATCTGTTGATCAGAAAAAGGTTTGTGCAGAATTTTTGCCACACTCTCCGTACTTGAAACCATGAGAAAATATCTGCAATTCATTTTCTGGTCAATTATGGCAATCAGGCTACCTCCAGTGCTGCAGTGGGACAACGTGAGTATATACTAAAAATATATGCATACAGTGTTGCCCATAAATGAGTACACCCCAACCAATTTTTTTATAGAGAGTTAGTTTTCTTCTGAACCAAATATAGCAGCAATCTATTATTTCTAACAGAGAACAGTCAAAACAGATATTAATTATGATCAAACTTTTGAGCATCAAGGCTCTGTTGCAAAAAATATGAACATATTGTCATCCAAAAATGAGTTCAGCCCATACGAAGAAATATTTTTGGCAACAGGGATTTCAATCCTTCTTAGTCGGGTTATAAATGATATCTGATAATATCTGTTTTAATTGTGCAATGTTCCACTAGAAATAATAAAATCCTGTTAAGTTTAGAAAAAAAATTAACTTCCTTTAAAAAAGTGGTAGGGTGTACTCATTTATGGGTTGTACTGTACATTACAATGAACACTATGAATATGATGTTAGTATTTCCACTGTCAGATGAGCATTTTATTATAAATTCCTAAGTTTCCCGGAAGAGGCTGGGTGATTCGTTACATCAAGTCAGCTGGTATTATTCATCTTCTGCTTTCCTTATTCCCATTGCATTTGAGAAACAAGCAATATATGCATACACCTGCAGATGTTTTATCTTAAATCCTTGTAAATAAAACACATCTACATATCTCCGTACCAATATGTGGAAAAAAAATTTTTTTTTTTAAATCTGTGCATCATTTTATGTAACCCAACTCTACCTTTATTTTAACAATATTGGGGGTGGGGCATATGCACACACAGCCAAAAATACCTGGCTCATACACATATAGCAACAACTTTAGCATTTATATGTCAACAAAAGTGGTGAAATTCAGTTTACTGAAATGAATACATGAATTTTACAATTATTTCGTAGTTGATATTGATATCATTAAACTAGTTAGGGGATGAACTATCGATGATGATTATTCTAAGGCTATGAATTACTTCGGGATGAATGCCCCGTATATCCACAGTGATGAATTGCTTCAGGATGAATTGTATATGGCAATGAATTGTTGAGGATTAATGTCTTGTAATCTGAATTGAAGATGAGGAACTAAGAGCATTTATTTTAGAATAATGGAAAAGAAAAAGTAAGTTTAGTAATGCTTTAGTCTGACGCAAAGTCAAATGGAAGTGAGAAGAATTTTTTTGAGCCTATCATCTAAATGGAAGTATATCTACCTTGAATATCAGTATTCAAAATCCTGTTTTTATTTTTTTTTTACCTTGCTTGACATACCCCTCACTGGCACTGTTGGGATATTGGATATTACCACAAAGCAAACCCAGAGCCTATTCTAAGTGGATGTGGGTGCAAGGACAAAATTGTACTCAGATACCCCACGGTTCCAAAGGGGGCCTATAAGTCAAAGAAGCCCAAAACAGGAGGAAGGGAGACTCCTCCCTCCAAAAAAAACATGTACCCTCTGAGGAAATTCCTCAAAGTGGTCCTAATATAAGCCCCTAAGGAAAAGTCTATTTAATGGCAACAAATTTTCAAAATTCAGGTATCTAAGCTGTCATATTTTTGTCTATAAATACTTTTTGTGAGGCTCGGAATGTATCTTGTAGTAAATTTAGTATACTGGTTATAAATGTTATGCCTAATTTAATCCTTTGGCTCTTCTCAGGTGTAAAGGACTAGAAAAATCGATTACATACATAACTTTGCTCTTCAAGTATCCATCTTATCCTGGGACGATTCCTCTCTGAACCAAGACATTGCAAAGTGCAGGAAAGAAACAGCGGCTCTGTTTTTTTATCTATGTTTTGTAACTTCCAACTCACTGACTTTGCAGGAGACATTAGATACACCAGTGTGGTTCTTATCTGTTTCTTTGTTTGTGTTGTCTATACTGGTGAGCTCTCTTGGGAAAAAAGATTAGGAAAAGTAAATAATGGCTTATTATCTGACTACAGTTTTAGAAACGTTATTCCTTGATTTCATGATCCTCAATGCTGTTCCTACTCATGGCACACAGATCACATTATTTATTCTAAGAGAAAGGGAAAATACTGAAGAATTGAAAATGAATAACTTTGTTGAAAAATTATCATCAATATTCATACTGATAATAGAAATATACATATGTATAATATGCCATATCTTGTATCCAATAAGACCCAATGGTTACAGAGGTATAATCATTTCATTATACAGATCAAACCCTCTTGGTTCAGTTTCCTATTTTTAATACTGAATTATTGAATGTGGTGTAATATTTGGATTCATTCTTCGAGTGCTTTTTATTACCTGGTAAAGAAATTAAATTAAAGATTCCTCTAAGCTTTGAGCATGTGCAAGCACATAATTACTATCGTATGCACAAAAGGTTAATTACCTAAATCACTAATTTCCTATTCTAGTTCGTACATCACAACTACAAACATGTTTTGCAGTCAGCATTGATATTGTGAAGTTTTACAAAGATCTATTTTGAATTCTGTAGATAGACTTACTCAGTTTTTTATTGAAAAGAATATTGATTCACTATGTTGAATTCCATTTTGTTCAAAGTTCAATAGCTTAACAAAATAGCAGAAACTGCTATACTGAAAGCTCATGGGGTCATGAACATTCAACTGCAAGAAATATTTTTGTATGATTCGGAAACTGGAGTTATCTGTTTGCATTGTCGTGATGCATAAGTTGCTAGAGAAATTGTCAGTGGAGAGAAGAAGATGATAGTCTGAAATTTGACATTTCAAAGTGCCATTCAGCAAATAAGTTATTCAGGCAATAAAACTGGTATTGCATCATATAAAAATGATATAAAAACCATTTTTGCATCACATGAAAATAATCAATACACATTGATGTTTTATTTAATTGAATAAAAACTGAAAAAAATAATTGAAAGACTAGAATAAAATCTGAACTGAATATATATTATTTTGTAAAAGGCCATCATACTTGCATAGGGTTAAAACATTTGGAGATTGTTTTAATAGCCATGAGAAAGAGGGTGTACTAAAAATAATCTTAAACTAATTTCGAGTTTACCTTTTCTAAAGCATTTAGTATGCTCAACTTTTGTCAAGGAAAAAAATGATACATTATAAAATGTTTGCATTCACTGGCTACTTGAAATTAGAATGAACATCGTTGGACATGAATTGTTTTTGTCAGTATTTTGCTTCATTTGTATTTAATACTTTAAGTAAGGTGCAATTTAACTGATATACATGAATAAATACAGCAATTATGTCAGTATTTAATTCAATCCCACATCTTAAAGTCTGAAATCTTGACTTGTTTAATTTAGATTTACTTCAAAACTACTTTGCAGCTGACCGGTTCCAAAATTTGAGTCCAGAATTCAAAGCATGGCATTTGAGTGCCTCTACTGGCATTGTTCATATCTTCAGGAACAAAATCAAAATGTATTAAGCTTATTACAACCTTACTTTGTGCATGTGATACATGAACCCTGTGCTGTCAAGACAAACATCTCCAGATGAAAATACCCAAGTGTTTTAGGTGCTATCACAAGCAAAACTTTGAGCAATCATGAACATCAAATGGAAGAACCAAGTCACTAACCTTGCAGTCCTAAAGAAAGCTCAAGAAATTAGCAATGAAGCCACCATTATCAAATATTGGCTCAGATGGACAGACCATGTGAGTAACAATAGACTTTCCAGACAGATCCTCAACAGCAAACTCGGCACTAGAAAAAGACCCCATGATTGCCCTCTGTGAAATTACTAAGATCAGTTCAAGCAAACTATGAGGAAGACTAACATTGACCTGAAAACCAAAAATGAGCGTGCAGCAAATTGCAGGCTGTGGCATCAAACCATTTTGACTTCTACAGAGATGTTCGATCAGGAGGCTTACCGAGTTAAAGAGGACAACAGTCAAGAAAGAAAGACCCAGCAAGTCAAGAAGAAGCAAAATATTCAGAAACAAGAGTAGTCAATGAGACACTGTTCTAAACAAAGCATTTATTCAAAACTTTGCAAAATCTCAAATAACTGACAGCAATTGTACAAAGAAAAAGACAAAAATGAATGACTAAACGTCAGTTGTCATAACTAAGAATGAAAATATCTGCCATTATATCTATTTCCCAGGCAGTAATTTCAGAGTTAATGTATTATCATACCGACAACTTTCTTTTCTTTTAACCTCAGATGCCAGTAAAAGGTCAATCTAAAATGACAACTGTTGTGATTGTTATTAAAGTCTTCTTTTCTCTGCCCTCACCTCAATTTGAACTCATTGTTTACTCAGGCTATGTCTCCTAAAGGTTATGTGGATTTCCATGGATTGTAGAAGTGTTTGTCAATGTATTGGTCATAGCAAAAAAAGTTGAGGTTGCAATAAGATTCATTTTGGTTTGTCAAATTTTTGTTTAATGTTGAAAAACTAATTTTTAAGTCAGATATAATTAAGGGATGTTTCTATTCTTTGATATATTTCATAAGAAAGTCAGAGAATTTAGATTATTTCAAACAGTATTGAGGCTGTCCTTGAATGGCTGAGAGGCTGTCCAATCCTAGGGTTCTTTCTCTTCATCTTAGTGTACAATTTCACTATTTTCCATTTTGTTTTCCCATGTAAGTTTGCTCACAAGAGTATCTGAAGATGTGATGTTGGAAATTCATCCATTTGTCTAAATAGCAAAAGATTGATAAACTTGTCAGTGTCAAAATTCACATTAATTTCATCTTTTAACCTAATAAGCTCTGATGTTGACAAAAATTGAATTTCAATGAACATATTGAAGAACAAAAAACAAAACGGGTGGTTGTGCCAATTGGAAATAGTTGAAAAACATTAAATAAGAGTTTCCAAACCAAAACGAATTTATTGATTAATTGTCTCAGTTTGTTAGACCAAAAAAGCATTCTAATCTTGTCTGTTATACTGAATGAATGATATCCATTTGTTATGTCAGTGGCTGTGATAGCCAATACTGATATCATCAGATCATTGATATTGTTGGAGGAAATCTCCTCATATTCATCGTCTCTCTTCTGACATTTTGATTACAGTTATAAGGCCAATGGTTGTGTCTGAAAATAAATAAATTTTTTTTAAAAGTTGTGATACTGGACTTAAGCGAATCTAAAAAAAAATATAACAATCCTCAACATTATTGAAATCTTAAGCATTGGCAAAATTATCCAGTTATTTAATGAAAATTTCTAAAAAATTTTTGAGAACTAAGGTCTATACATTCACAGGCAACAGAACCATCATTTCTTTGTATTGGGCATTGGCCCAAGACACTTGCAAAGTGTTTGTTCATGGAACTTGTTTTGCAAAAGTGGAACAATCGGTTATATTGTCTGCTACTCTTCTTGTTCTGAAAACCAATTTGTTTGCTCAGAATTGAGTAGTTGAAAGACTGACATAAACCAATATTTGTCTGTCTGCATGTACATATTACTCTTTGATGGCATCTGAAACTGTGATAAAAGCTGTCTATTCATATTTAAGGAAAGTTGGTAACACTCAGCAGATACATATGTTACCAATATTTGGAGTTTGAATCTTAACACTACTTGACTTTTTATGATCCCATATAATAAAAAAGCTTCATTTGATCAGGTCAATAGGTATTTATGGATTCCTAAACAAATGTAGAAGGCCAAATATTTGGTACTTCTTTTGATGACCCCTTATAAAAGCCCGAACGCATGCCGTCAAACACCATTTTGCACCTACTTTTGAGCTGGATATCTTTTTTTCTTTCACGTACACATGGTCAATTGCTTATATGGCCCCAGTATCTTGAGCCAGTTATCTTCCTTTACTCCCCTCTAAAGTCACGGTTGTTGCAGTCTCTATTCATTGGCAGTGACTATGTATATATTGTTTTGTCACTTATCTCCCTTGATGTGAGTATTCGCAAGAACCTCATAGCTATTAAATTCAAACACTGTAACTATTTTTGGCAACCACACAAATGCTGCGTTCATTATTTCACCCTGTTTAGGTCCTTCTTGCACCTACCCTGACTGACCGCCTTTTTATAGTTTAGCTTGTCAACTATACCACTCATTATAACAGGTATGATCTTTTTTACCTTGCTAGATGTCCACGTCCACATTAGTACTTGGTATGCATCTTCCCAATATATCTCCCTTTCTTCATCAACTTTTTCATTTACTTCCATGTAGGCCAACGATTCCAGCAGGTCCCCATTCTTCAACGAGAACTACTAGAACTATCCAGAACGATAATTTTCACAAACAGTTGTTTTTCCAATCTGAATATACCTCACTCAGGAAAGCCATTTATTGTCTGTAACTTTGAGAAGAGTTATTCACCAAATTAAGTGCGAATGACAAGAATTTCCGTCATTGAAGCTAGCTTAATAAAATTTCCATTTTATTGTGACTGATAGCAACTCATTTCTTTCAGTAAGTCAGGGCTCTTATCCAGAAATTGATAACATGCAAAGACTTTTTTGCCATGGAAATGGGATTTTATATTTCAGTGGATAATTACTGCTCAATATCATCCGCAACTAATGGGTTAACATACTAGATTTTATTTAGACTATGTACAGAAAATCGAACGTAGCACAGTTTTGTATGCTTTTACATAAATCTCTGTATCTCTGTAATGAATGATATGCTCTTCTTTGGTTTTGTTATTCACCTTCAGCTTTTCTCACATGATCTGCACCCTGGCAGTTACTGGGTTTAAGTATGCGTGTAAATAAAGGTTAGAATTTTCAAGTACATCTCCCCAAATGAGAAGCACAAGAACATATAGTACTTTAAGGCATATTTCTTCTTCCTCTGCTTTGAAGTACTTAACAATCTGGTGATCAGTCTTCATACTAAACAGATTGGTGTGACAGAGTATAAATCTCTGAGCTCCAAGGTAAATGAAGATAAAAAGATCGTATTAAAAATGACCTACCACGCAGAAACTAACTCTTCAAGAGCCGACTGAAATATGATGCTTTGAAAATTCAATTCTTCAGTTTGGGCAAAGTTCATCTTCATTCTTGGCCTACATTTTCCTATAGTTCTATGCTAGATTGTTGTGATGAGTTGTACTTGAATGAATTTGTATATATCATCATGCATAAGTACTGGGTTAATGCAAAAGTTTGCAGAGCTATCTTTTCCATGGAATTAGAAAGAAGATTGGGAATCGAACAAGAAATATTTTTTCAAAAAACAAATGAAAATTATCAGATGTAACTTGATTTGAGAAAGTCTAGGGAGTCCTTCAGCAGAAACATGTTAATCAAAACAACTATGAGGATACTAGCCTGAATAATTCATTGAATATGGAGAAATTGCTTGAGATGAGAATGATCATCTCTTGTTCTTTACCTAGACTTGTAGAATTTGCATCTTTTTAGTTTTTTCTTTAACCCACAAATTTCACTAATTTAGTTATCATTGGATGTTTTGTCATGCCTTATATCCATTATTTTTAAGATCAAAAGTAAAGCTATTTAATAAAGAGACTGGGCTTATGTAAGTCAAACTACAGAATGCATTCATAAACCATGTGTTATACATTGACCAACGGGTAAGCATAAAAAAAACCCTGAAAGTTTCAGTCCGCCTATGTCTTCAGTATACTCTTACACATCACTCAAGGTGGTCATGTTTTTCGGACATCGTAGAAATGATCGATTCGAAGATAAATAAACACATCCATTGGAAAGTTTTTATAAAGCTGAACAAAATGGCTACTGAATCTTTTCATATGCTAACTGAAATTTATGGGGAAGGATGCATGTCACTTGCATGTCTATTTGAGTGGTAAAAGAGATTTTGCGAAGGTTAAGGGGATAGCTAAAATGATGAATGTCAATACACAAGAACCAGTGAGAATGATAAAATTTAAGAAAAGTAAATTAATGGCTAAGCATCAGAATGATTGCAATAGGATTTCAATCAATGAAGAAAATGTTTGGCAAATTTTGAATGGAAATATAAAATTGACAAAAGTTTATGCAGAGGTGATCTCAAAGGTTCTGACCGCTGATTAGTTTTTGGTTGAATAACACAATACAGTACTTTACCATCCCCCCTGTTCACTTTATCAGCACCATGCAATATTTTTCTTTTCCCTAAAATCAAATCTGTATTCAAGAGAACCCAATTCAAATCTGTTCCCGAAGTGAATAGAAAACAACAAAGCAAAGGACAACAGAGAAAAAAAAATTCTACTCATTACTTTGATCAGAATGTAGTGGTATGTAGTTGTAGAGGGGAAAAAAATTTTAAATATAAGTGTTCTTCATTAGATATTAATTACACCATTAGTCTCATTATTTAATAGCTGCACCTCGTTTTTGCACCATGGCTGATTTGAAACCAAGTTCAAGGCACCAATCATTGAGGCTATCAGATTTAGGTTGTATTTTGACTGCTCCTCACTGGAAGAACTGCAACTTGTTTAAAACTATCTTATAAATTGAAAGATGGACTGAAATGGGAAGGGATACACAGGTGTATCGCATATACCTACTTCTCAATTTCCACGAATTTCATACATTCAAAGTCTACTGATGGAGACATTACTGTATACCTAATTTTCTGAACTAAGCCTCATCTTATATCTATTTCTCAAAATTCATTTCCATCACTGATGGTAAAGCTTTTAGTTTGGATATATTTCAAGTACCATATTTCTCAGAATATAAGATTTATCATGAAATATGTTGGAAAAATAAATCTGAACTAAATTTTCTAAAGCCATCCCTAGATCTTAACAGGGAAGATCTGTAGGTCCCTATCATGACCCCAAGCCTGACCTTTATATAATGCCGGGTGATCTTAAAGATTCTAATTTTGCGGTCCACAAAATTAGAGCCACACAACGTGCACATGAGAAAATTATGTTTGGCGTTACATGGAGAGACCACGAGACAGCACAGTACATCCGGGAAAAGACAAGAGTTAGGGACATCATAGAATCCATTAAAAAGCTCAAATGGCAGTGGGCTGGCCATGTTGCACAAATGGCAGACAACCGATGGACATCTCAACTTATGACATGGATCCCTGAGATCATGTGCGGAACTGTGGCTGGCAGAATATTTGATGGAGAGACAAGGTAGACAAGTTCAGAAAGTACTGGCATCACGATGCCTATGAGAAAGAAGTGTGGCGAATTCTGGGGAAGGTCTATGTTCAACGAAGGACATTGAAAGACTGATGATGATGATGATGATCTTAAGGGTCAGCTTTAGAATGAAAAAGTGTATCCTGTATGTTACAAAATACAGTAACTCTTGCACATTGTCGTTTTTGCAGAGTGAAAATCTAAGATTTTTAATACATATCGAGCAAAAACAATATTTACCAAATTTAGTCTAGTCTAGCATAGGGTTCAGGCACTTTTTTTGTTATCATCAAAAATCCATTTATGTTAAATGACAGTATCCATCCCAAGACTTGAAAATAATAAGAGCAAGCTAATTGCTCTTGAAATAAAGAATAAACTTGGAATAGAATTTATAAAGTGAACTGTTGAACTGAAGCATTTCATTTGAAACTTCGGGTTTTTAGAAAATGGTTTTGTTTCATTTTTTTGATAGGAGAACATTGATATTATTCTCTTCGGGGAAATTTAGTTCCACAATTATAAAAATACAGTGAAAATCTATGAAATGCGCTTTAAGAGACCATTTTGAATACACAAATTAAATATCCAACATTTTAGCACATTTCTGTAGACAGTAATAAATATTAAATGGGTTTTACCACTTTTCTGTAAATCAAGAAATCACAAATTAGAATATTTTCACTTGCCTAAATTAAAGTGAATATTATCTTAAAATAATGAAGATGGTATAGAACTCTGTATCAAAATGTTAAATGATTTGAGCATCTGTCGACAGTCGCATTACATTCACCCATGAAAAGGGACACACTTGCATAGAAATCATGTTTTAAATTTCATGTGTTTTGAAGTAAACTTTACCCTTTATTACAGGTAAAATTTTATTTTACCATATTTGGGGTGATTAATCTCTGTTTCTTGATCTCCAGTCTTGCACAAAGACATGATTATAGAAGATTATTTTGCGAGTATTGAAACTGCTCTGGCAGAAATGATTACAACTTGTCATGAAGTAATGGTTAGCTAGCTTGCTAACCATTACACCATGGTGATGCAGCTAAGTCTGGAGACATCTTTTCTGAAAAAACACCCATTGTACCTTTATCAATGATCATCTGTCTTATCAAACTAATCACTGGATAAACTAAGTTAACTCCCTTTGTTTGATCAAATTTATCTACTTAAAGATTAGATCAAAAACGCCTCTTTACCAAAGAACTGCACCGATAAGTCTGCTGAGAAGAACCTCTTCTGGAAAATTTTACTTATCAGTCTTTTCTATAAACATCTCAACCTTTGATCAGATGTCTTGAAAACCTTGGGTCAGGGTTTGTCTGGCTCAATATCCTTTGGTCATCAAGGTTAAAACATATTCCAATAATTATATTACTTCTATCTGAACTTCACCACATCTTCCATTCTATGAATAAAAGCATTTGAAAGTATCAAAATAGAAAGAACTTTAAAATAAGAGGATCTTTGACCTGTTAAGGTTATTCCTCAATGTTGAACCAACTTCAAACTAAGATGCTGCTCTCTGATTGATAAAATATTGCTATAAAAAGTTTGAGTAGATGTTCATTGAATGAATCATAGTTTTAAACCAGTACAAACAACTTTCTTCCTGCTTGGTAATCTCTTCATTGTCACATCCTTGCCTTATTCTCATACCTTATCCAAATTAGCTATCATGTTTTGAATTCAGTTGGCTTCACTTGTTTGTGCTTTCAGCTTGAGCTTCACAGATAAAAGGCATACAAGGTAAATACATCAGATGCATAATGAATCCATATACTCCAGCTGATTATGTGATGAGCTCAGTATGACAATCTAGAATTGTCTGGTTTACTTTCTGTGTACAGGATAGAACCAGATTTGAGTCTTTTATGTGAAAGGATCTAATTTGAGTATTTTGTTTGCATTGCAGGAAAATATCAGATCAGATCTGATATTTAACACTGAGTTCTTAATATATTTTAAACTGAGTGTTTATGACTCATATCTTGCTTCAAGTTAAAGTGACCACTTGTGTGTTGGCTTGTCAAAACAAATGATTGATGATTTACAAAATTAATCTCAATAATGATTGAAACGGTAAGACTGGGTTTTGGGGCACTAAGGTAAATGCTAATGTCTCCATTACTAGACACTGAACATACAAAAAATCTGCAAATTGAGAAGTAGGCACCCTCCCATTTCCATCCCTGAATCTTAAGGACATTGACGTTCGATAGAGTAGAATTGATAATTACCAGCCATTAATTTCTAATATACAAAAGATGCATTCTTAGAATGGGGTCAGCAGGGGCTGCTGTGTGCCCTCTATAAAAAAAGAAAATGTAAAACGTAATGAATCAAATATTCATCTCTAATCACTCACTGAACAAAAATTTTCTCATAACTGTCAAAACATTTCACTATAAAATGAAATCTTCTCTAAACTATATAAGTGCCAAATATCTTGCCTATCATACTTGAGCATCTTCAAGTTTTCCAGCAGAAGTAGTTTCTGCATTTATAGCTTTAAGCAGAGATACAAGTTTTGCTTGGAGAATGAGATATTCTAGTGGTTGCCTCAGTGTTAGTTAGAGCAACAAGACTTCTATTATTTATAGGTAGAACAATTTGAAAAAGAACAAATTTACAATCTGCAAAATAGCCAACCTGTATCTCATCAAATTCATTTCCTCTCACATTATGAGATTAACAAGATGTCCTCAATTTTGTCTTTTGATCTTCAGCCAAAAACCACTTATTGGACAAAGGGTTGTTGAGCCATAGAATTCGACAAAATGTTCTTTGATGAACAAAAGTCATGCCTTTGTTTAAGACAACTCAATTCATCCAATAGAGTGCTACTCTTGCCAAATATTTAGCGATTATAATAAAAGTGAATGTTTTATTTTCATTAATGTTTTGAGTCTAAATTTTTTTCTCTGATCAGCAAATGTAAGTTTGTCATAAGCATATTGAACATTTTAGTAGTAAAGTTAGCTGGAAATGAAAACCTTAGCCGATTTTAGCTACATAATAAAGATATGTTGTAAAATGATCTTTCTGAAAAGCTGTTTCAAAGAGTTTCCAGTGCCCCTGGTCCTCTCAGTACCAGAAGCCTGGAAAATCGGGGCATTTGAGAAGAGGACTATGCTTGTACAATATCAACAATATCAGCCTTTGAATTTTATGTGGGTAATTCATTTAAAGTGATTTTCAGTATTACTTGGAGAGTCCTTCAGAGTTGTTTTTTCTCATGGGCATTTTTGAATGATTCTGATCAAGTTCTGAATGAGAGATTTTCATAATTTTTGTTTTCAGTTTGATAGAGGGACATTTTGGCTTTTATATCCATCAACTGGCTCTTAGATAAATATCTTGAGCTGAACAATTTTTAAATCTCATTTCATTCTAAGAATTTTCATTATGTAAAACTATCATCTGTATTAAAAGTTCTACAAAAATAATTTGACAGATTTCAACAACAGGATTGCGGCAACTGCTATCACTGACTGACAATCTGACAAATCGACATAGCAAATGACTCATATGACATCCATGAAGTATTCCATCCCAAATTTATGAATCTGATGTCTCTTGAAATTTATTGTATTGTATTCTAACTGGCTTAGAGTGATTTCAATGACGTATTATTTTCCAATGTAATGAATTCATTGCTGTTTCAAAAGTGTAAGGTAGAGAACTCATGTCCGGATGGTGCATTTATGATCTGACTATTTGCCATAATGCATACTGATGACAAGCATGAATAATTTCTTTTCAAACAGATCTTCTGGAACCTATTAATGCAATCAGAAATCTTGAATAAGTCTGTTCACAATATGATACATGATAAAAAAATCATCATGAAGCAAAATCATATTGAAATTCTGTGGCATTTTTGGAAAAAGACAAAACAGAATATGGAAGTAATTTCTTCTCCGCTGAAAACGTAAGGCAGAATTTGATACCCCAACGGGAGCTTTTCACATCGAATGGAACCTTAAAGGCGTACTTGGTGTTTTTTTTATTTTTATTTTCTCTCCACTTCATCCGATGCAATAAATGTTCTCATTTAGCAAAATTATCCTGACCATTGCACAAATTTTGTCAAATTGATTTGCGAATGGCTCCAAGGGAAGAAAATTCATGACTCAATCGAACAAATAACCAAAAATGAATAATTTGATGAGTGTTAAGATTTATTTTTAACCAAAAATTAATATTGGTTGAGAAGAAAGCAAATTACAGACAGAAAATTCCAGAAACATACAAGATCTTTCTGGGGCTCCATCTTGATGCACACACAGGTATATGCATACAAATATGGTATGTGGAAGAAAAAAAAAAATCATCAATTTGAAGCAAAGTTTTTATGCAGAAAAAGACCAGTTTTATGAACAGAAATGAAATAGCCTCTACGCTCTTTTTCCTTCTCTTATCCATCATTATTTAAGATGGAAATATTTGCCAAAATGTGCAGTGAATAAAATATCTGTTAACATCTGATTGATTATTTTCTCAGCTACTTTTTAAATGATATACATTTTCTGGTTTGGTTAAACATTGTTCTAGGGTTTTTACTTGAATTTCTGAGATGGGGAATTATCATTATAACATACTGAATTACATGGACTAGTGTTTTTATCTTCATTGCTATTGTCGCAATGCTCCTGATTCAGCAGAAGAGACAGACAAGCAACATTGTGAGGACAAATTAACTAGGATCGATCGACTGACACAAACCATCCTTTAGCAGTGACAGCAGAATGAATACAATCTACCCTGATGGATCAAAATGATTTGAAATGTGTATAAATCTTTATCTCCAATCAGAATTTATCTCCAAACAGCCATGTTTGTTCAAAATTACAATTTTATACACACCAAATGATTAATTTTTGATTTTATAGCATAAATGAAAGTTTGTTTTTATTGAATTTGAGTGGAATTAACTATGCAAACCTCCAGGAAGATTTTTTGTATCAGATTGTTAGAAAAGTTCTGCTTAATTTTCATAATATTGTGAGCGATAGCAAATCCTGCTGTCATAACCAGGGATCTTGGTGATTAATCAGTGTTAACTGAATGACTGCCCATCACAACTTGATGTGTTAAACACTGGATAATAGGTTCCATGTGACCTGTCCATAGTATATTACCAGCAATGTATTGGGTGTTGTGAGACTGTTTCTCTACAGTTCTAGGCATCTTTTGGAGATAGATTTGTTGTTCCTGGGGATAATTAAGTGCCATTCTCAGTGGCTTAGATGAGATGATAGACCTTTGTCCCAGTCAAGAGGTGATCTTCATCTAAAGAAGAACTTGTTGAACATGCAAGGAATCATCCTGACCAAACTTTAAAATGATAATCAAACCATCACAGCTGAAGTTTACTGTCAACAACTTAGGCATTTAAGAACAGCTTTGGATAGAAAATTCATGTCCCAAGAGAACAGAAAAAAGGTCATTCTTCATCAAATTAATGCATGTCCTCATACAGCTTCTCTACTCTATCTTTTAATCACCTCTGTATTTGTGTTTCCAAATAAATTGAAGCATCGAACAGAATTTTTGTTACTAGTTAATAGCTTTGTATTTGGACTGAAGAGAATAACTGCATATCTAAAGAATCGGGAATATCGATAAAACCAGGGAATCATGGGATTGATTCTGGAAATCTTCATCTTTTTTTAGGACTGAACTTCTTTGCAAAGCAAGGTTTCATTCTTCTAAAAATATCAAAAATTCTGTTTTAGCATCATCTTTATAGACAAAAAATCCCAATAGAATAAAATGCTTTTTATTGGCTAATGTTAAATGTAAATACCCACATAAAGAATATTTTGAATAAACCACTTGCATTTCTCCAAATATTTTTTTTTTTTTAAGACCCGAATGACATATTTTTGAAATGCAAACATAAAGGGAAAGACAGGCAAACTGAAGTAAAATGTTAGTACATACAAAGACATTCAGTGCTTAGCATAATGACTTTTCCGAGCCCTGGAAGGTGAGTCAAAGTTTCACTAAATGGTTTGGGTGGTCTAATAGTTACTGCAGAGAAAATACAATTTTTGCTGAGTATATTTATATTCACTGTGTAATTATACTCTTAAAAGAAATGAATTCACTTCCCTGTGCATTCTCTTCCATCATCATTCATACCTCCCTGAGTGGGTGAGAAAACCACTCCCCCATAACTACTTTACAACCAAGGTACAACATGTAAAAAAATATACTGTTTTACCTATATTTAACCTTGAGTTGATAATATCATATTATATTATATCTTACCAAACATACATAAACTATTAAAATACTCACGGACCAACAGGTACTTTGGATGAACTAGACTATATAAAGATATGAACAAGACAAATATATCAAAAGGAGTACGACAATAAGATATAACATCACTTAAACTATTTACAGCCAAGATGGAAAGTGTGTTTTGGAAAAACTGACTGGGAGGGAATGGGAATAAGCATAGATGGTGAATATTTGAACCACTTGAAATTCACTGATGATATTTCCATGATGTCAAAAGCATTGGAAGAATTACAAAACATGCTGACTAATCTAAATAGGGAAAGTAAAAAAGTAGGGTTGATGATGAATAGAACAAAGACAAGAGTGTTGATAGAATTGAGGGCATAAGAATTGAGGGCAAGGCTTTAGAAGAGGTTGTCAAATACGTGGACCAAGGACATTTAATAGAATTAGAGAAAGATTGTGACTGCTAAAAAATAAGACACGATTGGCTGGAAATTATTTAGTGTGAATAGGGAGATATTGAAGAGCACTTTGCCAATATGTGTAAAGACTGCAATGCATGAATGATACCAGCTATGATGGATGTAAAACATGAAAATTGACAAAATGATCTGCAAACCTACTTAGAATTGCTCAAAGAGCCATGGAAAGAGCAATGCTGGGGATAACTCTGAAGAAAAAAAAATCAGCAAGGATTATAAGAGAGACTAGACTGAAAGACATTATTTAAATAATGAAGCAAGCAAAATAGAGATGGGCTGGATACTTAGCAAGAAGAGATGACAACAGACAAAGCAAAAGAATATGTGAGTAGGAAAAGACCAAATGCTAGATAGAAGGATGAGATAAAAAGGTTTGTCGATAAGGCATAGCAAAGGTTAGTGCAATTACTGTCATTGTGGAAGGAGATGGGGCAGGCCTTTCACCAGCAGCGGACTTAAAATGGCTTACAATGAATATGTATATATATATATGTATGTATGTATATGTGTTTGTTTCGCCATCTGACATTTTGCCAGTCTCAGTTCTGCATTTGATCTCTGGGAATCCATGTTGTGAGTTGGGATATTGATCAGATGTCTGCCATTCTTGCAACAAGACCAGCCCACTGCCATTTGAGTTTCCTAATGGTTTCAATGATGTCTCGGACTCCTGTTTTTCTCCTATATACTGTGCTGCTTAGCAATCTTTCCATGAGATGTTGAGCATGATTCTCTTTTGTTCACATTGCATGATTTTCAGTTTGTGGGTCAGTCTCTCGGTTAGGTTCCATGTTTAACCTCCATAGGTGACTATCAGAAGGACGCATTGGTTGTATACTCATCTTTTTAGGACTAAGGGGATTTTCTTGTTCATCAATGTTGAGCTTGCTCTATCGAAGGATAGCCATCCAAAATTGATTCTTCACCTGATTTCTTCTTCTTTTGGGGATTCCATGACCCTGGAGTTGAACGAATATTTGAATACATTCACCGTGGGAAGGGAATTGAATCATCAAAATTAATAATCATATTGCCGAGAAGTTTTACATTTTTATTCTCATTAATGGAACATGTTACTTTTTTATTATATTCTAATTATCATTTGAAGGTATATATATAAGTAATACAAATATATACTATCTGGATTCATATACATTGTAGAGAAATGTCTTTAAGGGAATAAAATCAGTCTATAATGTTCTTGTATGGTTTTGGTACCTCCTTCTTTATTCAGTGTATAAGTATGAGACAAAATGTAAGTACAATTAAGCATCACAACTTAG
This sequence comes from Thysanoteuthis rhombus, assembly GCA_963457665.1. NCBI lineage: Eukaryota > Metazoa > Mollusca > Cephalopoda > Oegopsida > Thysanoteuthidae > Thysanoteuthis > Thysanoteuthis major. Next base: position 32,567,591 of record OY735219.1, read on the forward strand.
TAATCTTTGGATTAAAGGGGGTCCCGAGTCATTGATTTGGGGTGTAGCATTAACTAGATCTACTTTAAGGTACTACTGGGGTCTTAACTCAATAAAGTTATGTGAATAGCCCAGAATTTAAAAGTACAAAAAATTCAATTTCATGAAACCTGGATAAAATATCTATGTACCACTTCCAAACAATTATCTACACTTTTTGATTTTACAAAAAAATATCTGCTTTGAATTTCTTTTAATGGCTTTTAAAAAAATTCTTATTTAATTGATATGTACAAGCTTCTGAAACATTGTTATTCAGAAAGAACAGTATTTTACTTATTGATGATTAAAAACATGTGCAAAATTTGATAATCATTTCATTCTTCCGAGTTTCTGAGGTCCGGCTTTGTGATGCTCTAGTCTTTATCTGGTGTGTTTATAAAATATTTATACAGTTTAGGAGATATCTTTTTTATTGGAGATATAGAAAGATACCAGAACATCTTGTAAAAAAATTTTTTCATCAAAAATCAATTTCTGCTTTATCTACAAAATTTAGATTTAAATCTGACCACCATTATATAAATTCCATTGGCACAGCAACCTTTTAAACACACCCTGTGTAGCTTGAAAATTTATTGCTAGCCGATGTCAATAATTCAAGTTTTCTCTTTTTCCTTTCTCTATATGAAGAAAAATCCTTAAGGCTCCCTTTCCTTTAATAAAATCAAGTATATGAGATCTTCTAAATCCTTGTATTACTATAATAGATTTCCATGTGGATAATACAAACTCTATTGAGTTGTTGGGAAACAACATGCATCAGTCATCTTGACCTAGGGACTGTGAAGCCTCATCATCATCAGCAACCTTTTAGCATCCATCATGGGACATAAACCTTGCCCAAAATTTACCAGACCTATCTGCTATGGACAATGCCCAGCAATACCTTCTGAACTTGTTATCACACCATCTTATTTTGTGCTGGCCCCAGTTGGGTAAATACGTTACAAGACTCTGATGTATACAGGATCTGCTTCGTGGGCCCAATTACCAACCTTATTCTCAGAGCTGGCAAAACTCCATCTTGGAGCACAAACCCTACTGTACAGGAACCAAATGGTGAGCCTAGTGTAGTTGTTGGTATACTTTAAAGCTAAGTTTTCAAATTCCTGCAATCTGATTCCTTCCTGAATTATCAAATTAAATACACACAGGGACATGAGATGAAATTTGTGTACTGATTAGATTTAATGCTGTTCTCATCCTCTGCATCAATAACTAAGAGCTTGATCACTGTGTTCTCAGCAGGTATTTCTGGTAATTATACTGCCACTGCTATACTGATCAATATCATATAAAAATGTCTGGATACTAAGTGAGAAGTGTATTCATTACTCATGATCCGGCCAGGACAATCTTTCTCAATGTGCATTGAAACAAAATACCTGATTTGCATATACACATACATGTAAATTGGTTTAATGACTTAATCTGTATCTTTACAGTCATATTTTTCTGTTTTCATTGAGTTCAACTATCACGCACACAGATACATATCAATATTTTCAAATACATAATAACTGTAATGTAGCCTGCTTCTTGGCTACAATAATTGTATATTCTTCTATGGTGCCTGAGATCAGTGTCCGAACCTAAAAGTCAAGATTTGAATGCTGATTTTCAAGGCTGGCTGGCCTTTTCCCCCAGGGTAATTGGCACAACACAATCATTTGATTTCCATTCTGCCCCCTTTGATCTTGTGCTCTGAGAAGCTAATCTGAGTAAATATCAATAATAATTGCAGTAGGTATATTAATGCCAACAACATTAAGTAACATATATTTTCTGATCAACTGCGAGTATAAAACAAGTTCGGAATCAAGCATAAGCTTTCAAAAATTCAACTGACTTGAATATGAGCTGAATCCCTTATTTTACAATAACGTCATCATGACATATATCCCTTCATATGAATACACCATTTATGGAATTTGGTCTGCTTTCACCAAAATATGAATTTTCTTTTAATCTCAACATATTGATTTTCAGATCATAAAAGTGAAAATTCCCATCAGTGATGTTGAATTTACCTGAAAAATGAAGAGATTACACAATAGACATTGAATACTATCTAAGAGATTTCATACATAACCATGGTTTGACCTGAGTATAAGTCTAACAGCTGATTTGAATACATTTTTTTAGTAAAAAAACACTGGTCATATGCAAAAATATATAATACTTTCTTCGGCAACCATTTTATATATATATATATATATATATATATTCAAAAATATGGTGTTCCTATAAAAACCTTTTGTAAGCTGAAACGGTTTGGAGCTAAGAAGCAATTACCATTAATATACATGGGGAAAACTTTGAGCATTCGCAGACCCGCAAAATGGTGATAATGGTATCTGAATTATCTGTGTTAGGACGGTGGGTGGTACACATGATCGGGATATAGGAGAACAAAGTCGAGGATGTGCACTGCTACTGTAACTGTCCACTGCAAAACAAACACGTCTTTTGCCCTTTTCCGTAGAGGTTGGTGTAAAGCAGCCAACAAAAGGCAGAAGATGTCTGTACCCTAATTAACACATACACACATACATCCACAAGGAAACACATGAATACAATTCTTAAGCAATAATCTTTATGTATTTAAAGTGATTCTCATCCAAAAGATATCCCTCTGCACACACTTGTACTTGTATGCAATCAATTGACTTCAAATGAAAATCACAATTGAATAAAGCAGATTAATTTGGTTTCTTAATTATTACATAAAATAATTTCACATTGATCAAGTTAATGAGAATTTAAAAAAAAAAATTTGGAGAAATTTTCTAATTGTCTTTAATTAAGTCAATTAATTCAATTAACAATTCAAGGATTCATACTGTACATTCCCACTAGAACAGAGCAGGAAAGAATAATTAAAAATGAAAACAAGAATGGATTTCTATCATATTTTGTGTACAAAGGGGGAAAGGGAAAGCTCTGTGTCTTGCTCACAGAATTATTTCCCTTGACCTTACACGAATCAAGAGAAGAAAAGAAATTTTAATTCCAGGCAAGGTTATTTCAATCAAAATTAATATCTTTGGAGAATTCTGAGTTGTTATTCTCTGTCTTTTGATGCTGGTTGTATAGAGAGTTTTGTTGATGATAATTAAACATTGCTTTCTTGTCTGTAAATGATACTGTTACGTATCCAGGCCGATGCTGAGTAAGTAATAGGCCCAGGCCAGATGAGAAATGTCAGCCCAATTTCCTACTGCACATCAAGTATTTTTGTAACCAGTTCTAAATGCGTATGAAACAATTGATCTAAAATGTTCTACTGAAATTACTCAGTGATTACTTAACCTGCTCTGATTTATGCATCTCCGAAGGGCATCAATGCAAAGTAAAGACCAATCTTTACAGCAAGGATTTGAACTAAGTTCACCAATTTTCCATGGTGTTAACCATTAGGCCACCTGCACCTCAATCAAAATACAGACATGATAGAGAAAAAAAGCAACTGCTCAACTTTTACTCATATAAATAGCTGAATAATGCATCAGACAATGTGAAAGCACTCAGAGGGCACTTGTCTCCACTTGTGCTCTATAGTAACTTATCTGAGAAATAAGCTCACTGAAATTCATTGAGAACTTTTGGAGATATCATGTGGAGCGGTAAACAGAAAATCAGAAAGAGAGACGTGAAGTAATTCATATGTCTAGAACTTTGTTGGCACTGGTAAAAAAAGCAAGAATGATACTATTAAGGAGCTTGTGAGATTTACCACAACCACTTGACTCAATTGAGTCAACTTTCTCCCTCTCGAACACGTAGGTTTTTCAACTGCTGGTTGTGTTGAAAAAGAATTTCAAAATTTTCAACTGAGTTGTTATCAGAGGCAGACAAAGCAGAAATAAACAACCCAATAGATTTCTGGTTGTATGAACTTCCAAGACGACAATGTTAATGCATCCCTGTACTTAACCTTTTTTCTTTGCAAAGTTTATTTGAATTTGAAAAGTCTTGTAGGAAAAGGAAAGGTAAAACAAAGAGATCAAAGTCATCATAGTAAGTGTTGCCAACCAAGATATTTCATATCTGAATTTAGATGTTTTCTGTTGCATTTAGATATAAGAAATCGTTTTTAGATATGTTTTAGATATTGGATAAGTTTCAATATTTTACAATGAAGCTCAGTTATTTTTACACAGAGAATAACATTCAAGACAGCAAAACAATATCCCGATTGAAGTTAAATTGTAAATAGAAAAAATAAGATATAATAATTATTTGAATAGATATTTTAAATGTTATTTGTTTTATCTTAATATAGAATACAGTGAATGAAGACTGTAATGATCTGTAAGGTATTTAGATAACAGCTAGATATCTTTTGATTGGTTGAGACAAATTATTTCTTAGGTGGGTATGATCTCTAAATAATGCTGGGGGAACTGAATGAGGAAAGCGTAAAAGCAGGTTTCCATATGAACTTCAGTAGAAGAAATGATATGTACAATAAACATATTGAGGACAAAGGCAAAACACTCAGAATTGAATATCTACTGAGAACAACAAATCTCTATGAAATCCTCAAAAGAGGATATCAATTGCAGAATCACACTGGGTTGGCAAGCTTTCATTGGAGCAAGCTCAATCTTCAAGGACAAGAAAATCCCATTTTTTTTAGAAAGAAGGGTTTTCAACCTAAGGATCCTCCCAATAGTTATCTATGGAAGTGAAACATGGAATCTTTTTAAAAAATTGACCCATAAACCATGCAATGTGCAAAGGAGAGAATCATGCTCAACCTCATTTGGAGAGGTTGCAAGACAGCACAGTATATTAGGAAAAAAAAAAAACGAAACAAGATTCTGAATAAACGTAGAATCCATTCGAAAACTCAAATGGGAATGGGCTGGTTGTGTAGCAAGGATGTCAGACAACCTCAGGACATAAAGACTCACAACACTGATCAACTGAGATCATATACTACACTGTAGCTAGCAGGAAATAAGATGGGGTGACAAACTAGACAAGTTCAGAGAGTGCTGGCTCCATGATGCCCACAATAGAAAGATCTGGCAAATCTTGGGAAAGATCTAAGTCCAATAACAGATGCTAAAAGGCTGATGATGATGATTAAACTTTCTCTTAAGCTCAACTGTCGACAAGTTACTTTTTTGAAAAAAACTTTCAGGCTACCAGTCAGTATATCTTGAGGAATGGCAGTTTATTCAAGATACAAGCAACTATTGTGTAAAGAATTACCAAACTTTTCTATAGACTCATTTGTTTGTATGAGTTATCATGCTCAGAACTCTTTACTACTTAGGATCAAAGGTAAGTGGTAACTCCAAAGGATGAATTCAATCAAAGTTGATTCTAAAATAGGCAGGATCCTTGATCTGGCCAGTCAGATCTTTGCATTGAAAAACGTATTTTTTGATCCATCAGATTACAGTGTGCCAAGCTTCTTTCGAGATTTCATTTATGATAAGAAAAAGACTAAAACCTGACAGATATCAGTCTTTTTTGTCTAAGACTCAAGCATAGTTATCTCATCTAATCATCTACAATTCCTTTCATCCAGGTTCTATCAATGCTCACACACGCTGCCTGATCTTCAAATGCTCTCTATCACAGACTCTGGTTTTGATCCTCTTAAAGACGAAGGTTCAAACTGATCCCAACACATTCATTAGCTACTTTTCCGATTTTTTTTATTGATTACACTTAACACTGCATGCTGACCGAATTTTTTAAATGAAGGATCATCAGTACGTTTAGACGATTTGGAGCTGCTGTCTCCATTTTGGATCATCTTTTGAACCCAACATTTCAGTCATTCTACCCTACAGCGTTCTCTGGGTTGGTGTTGTAAATGAGGAGGGTGCAGAAATCTGGGACCCCTTTAAAGCGTTGAAGCAGAATATCCTTATTCTGCTTAGTACGTTATGGTGTTGCTATTAAAAAAAAAAAGGACTGGAGTTATCTCTCTTACACCCATAAATGAATAAACGTGTTTCTGACCACTTACAAAACAGGAATTGATTCCCCCTTTTTACTTATCATCTCTAAAAGAGGAAAAAAAGGGTGGGCGTGTAACTGCCCTTACCATTCTAGGATGCTGGGGGGGCACTCATACTATAATCTATTTTGCAAATGCATTTCATTCATTCAGGAATTTTTAAAGGTATATAAATATCATCTTGCTTTTACCCTCCCCTCAACATGGATCTGTAAATACTGGGTTAGTCAGAATTTTCATAGAGAAACCGCAGTATTTTGATGAATACAGAATGAAAGGAATATTCAGAATAAAAGTGTTGCTATGGTGAAAGAAATAATCAAGTATGATTGGGTCTACAAATGAGATTAGCCAGTTATTGTTAAGATGGAGAAGAACAACCCTCTCCCCAAACCCCATATTGACCTTGTGTCGTATTTTTTTTTTCAATCCATATTGAAAATAAATACAACTTACCATTCTAAGATGGCAACACATGAGATCTACAATTTCTTTGTTGCTTTGAATAACCCCTTAAGAAAAATATTTCAATAGGATCAAAAATGAACAGCAAAATGAATATGACCTACAAAACTTTCCCACCCAAAAATAGACCACGGAATGAGGAAATTCTGCCCTCACACTTTGGAATGGAGCTCTTCATTGCAGCATTACAAAACCTCTCCTTATGACAGTCATCTTAAAGAGGCTCAACAGTTCACTGGTCAAATCACTATGGCCAAAAGATGAACCAAGATGAGGACAACAGTAAAAAAAAATCTCTATATATTATTCGTTATTGTAAGTATGTTTTCTTCATTTTTCTGACCAAGTACATTATTCTTAATCATTTTATAATTTTGATCAGTTGTAATAATATTCAAATTTCTTAAATGATCATACCCTACATTTTAGCATCAGTCTTTGGACATAGACTTTCCACAAGATTTGCTAGACCTCTCTATCATGGACATTGTGGAACCAGTACATCCTGAATTTGTCTATTCCATTATGCCATCTTACTTTCTGTCAGCTATATTTTTGGATATGATCTCTAGGAATCCACATTCTTATTCATGATGTCCAGCAATTGTCTGTTATTCTTGCTTCATGACCAGCCCATTTCTATTTGAATTTTTTTAAGGTTCCTATAATACCTCAGACTCCTGTTTTTTTTCTGATATACTGTGCTATCTTATGGTCTCTCCATGAGGGTTGGGCATGGTTCCCTATTAGAGGATCAACCTTTAGCTTAGGTTCCATATAAAAATATATAAACAAAATATATACTAGTCAAAAGAAAATGCTAGATCTTAGAAATTTGAATACCAATACATCTGATTCTACAAGTGTATATGTAGACAAATTCAGAGAAGTTCAAAACTTAGCTGTAAGACTGAATTTGGATTATTTCTCATGGTTTGTTTTATCTAAATCACTGCTCCAGAAAATCTGGCTTCATAGGGTAAAGGATGAGAGTTCAGATCTCACCAAAGTCTTATTCTTTATACCTGGTTTCCACTGTTTACTAATGATTGATGATTGATGAATGATGATCAGGGAGTTACATTAAAATTTGTTTATCTTTTCCACCGACTACATTATTTAAAACTTTTAGAAGAAGACTTGAACTAATTGTAATTTTGTTGGCATTTTTTCGAATGCTAAAAAATCTGAATATGGAAAACAACTCAACCATTGCTTCCCTTCCAAATAGAATTCCTCAGTGAACAATTATTGGAATCTTTTTGATTGATTTTGGGGAGGAAAATTAAGCTCAATTTTATTTTTGGAAATAATCCTGAATTATGTCCCTTCTCAAATCCTCTTCCGCCCATCATTTTCTTTTCCACTTCATTTATTTATTAGAAACCATCAACCAAAACCTGTCAGCATACGTTTCTTTGAGTTTTTAAGTTGGTCTAGCCTGCTGGCTGGCTATGTATACAACCTGCACCAAGGGCTGGAAATTTGGGCACCTACCCCTTACGTCTGAACAAAATTTTTTTTCAAAATGCTCCCCCATAAAACTATTTTTTTTTTTTTAGAGGCGAGTCCAGTTTGCAATGTAAATTCAGGCTAAATTGATGCTTTAGTTTGTGTCTGCTGTTTTTTGAGAGTTCAGATTTTTTTAGTGATCACTGTCAAGCAAGAGGCGAAAAAAGTATCTTGTTTATTGATCACCTACTTTTCCAATTTTTTTTATTGATTACACTTAACACTGCATGCTGCCAAAATACATGGGTTGTTTGACAGTTTCAATTGAGTGACTAACCAGACCGTTTTATATATGTCTTTTTCATTTTTTTCTCTTCCAGTTCTAATTTTAGAGTTGGATAATTTTTTCTATTTTTATTTGGATTTTGTTCTCACAAAAGAATGTATTTCCAGTCTAGATGGCAAAGAAACTAATGGGTTGCATCTTCTTTTTTTTTAGTGTGGGGCAAGCAATCTTTTTTTTTTTAATTACCTTTTTGTTTAATGAGCAGAAACTCCCATAAATTAATCTAATGACTGCAAATGCCAATTTCATTGATTTAAGACACAAGTCGTAACTTCTGTTAAAGTTGGCTGATTAGTTTTTCTAGATGTTTTTTAAACGTGCAATTGCGGCCAATATTTGAACAACTGGCAAAATAAGTGCAACAAAAATGTTGAAGACAATGACACAACCAACAATCAAAAACAAAAATGCAGAGCTAAAGAAAGTATACCACTACATCTACCTGATACAATGAATCTCCATAAAAAATCCTCCAAAGAAGAAGAAAATCAAGAATTTGATAGAGCAAGTGCAGACTTCAAGAACAAGAAAATCTCACTATCCCAAAGAAGAAGGTTATTCAATCAATGCATCCTCTTGATTGTCACCTATGGAGCTGTAACAGCGAACCTAACTAAGAGACTGACCCTCAAACTGAGAACCATGCAAAATGTACCGTAGAGAATCAGGATAAACATCACGTGAAGAAATTGCAAGACAGCACACAATATTAGAAAACTCAAATGGCCTTGGGCTGGTAATGTTGTAAGAATGGCAGACTACTGCTAAACATTACAACTCACAATATAAATGTCCGGAGATCATATGCAGAACTGTGGCCAAAAAGAAATAAGATAGTGTGACAAACTAAACAAGTAAAAAAGTTTTGACTCCACAAAGCTAATGATAGATAGGTTTGTCAGAGTTCTATGATCAATGACTGGGGCAGAAAGGTTGCTGCTGATGAAGAAGGCAGTCCTAAAAATGCACATATTAACAGTATCATGACCAATACGAAAAGAGTTCTGCAGAATGTCCAGTCTAGTTCTAGGGAAGCATACACGTACTCCCACATACATCATCATGTCCGTTCATTTTTGTCATTTGTAGTTTTGGGACTGTCTCTACATGACCTTCCATTGAGCTTTGTATGAGCCCACTCCTCTTGGACCGCACCCATGAAATCCAAAGTCAATCGCCCACTCTTTCCTGATTAATGGTTTCTGATGTACCCAACTCTCCTTCCATGGCCGGTCAGCCAAACTAGATTTGACACTCTAGAAGTTAACAGGCAATCGAGAAAAGCCAGAGGGAACAAAGCCAAAATGTTATAAAAAAACAAACTGCAAAATGAGGAAATTAGTCTGGACAAACTGCATACAATAATTGAATTAACCAGTTTAACAAAGTTCAGACAAAAACTACCAGAGTGTATACTTACCTTGAAGTCAACAACTTTCCAGTTATATTTTTGGGGTTGTTTTTTGTATTTTGTAATGAAATTATTACAGAATAATAATATTCCAACTTGTTGAAAGATACTAGTCTGCACAGATCGTGTTATTTTCACTCTTGCCACTATACGTACAAGGGTCACACATCAGCAACCAATGAACACACAAGTAAATCTAGTGACGATAGTATACATCCTTTGGGAGGGGAATGAAGTTAGTCCTGGACCTATGAGCCTGGTTACACTTGGGAGATTGAGGAACCGCTCACACTGGGATCCAGTAAATCACTCCTTTAATGTCTGTGGCAACTCTTACATTCAAAGTTATCCATTGTCATCTTACTGCTCCACCATTATCATCATCATCAGCCTAATAAAGTCCATTGTTGAACATAGAACTCCCCCAGTATCCGAAAGTTTTCTTGATTCTGAGCATCATGGTACTGATACCTTCTGATTTTGTCAGAATCATCACGCCATCTTATTTTTTTGCTGGCTACAATTTTTTCATATGATCTCTGAGGATCCATGTGATAAGTTTTGATATTCAGCAATTGTCTGACATTCTTGTCACGTGGCAAGCCTGTTGCCATTTGAGATTTCCTATAGTTTTTACAATATATATAACCCCTTTTTGATTTTTGTCATGATGTAGTCTAGTGATCTCTCCATGTCATATTAAGTATGATTTTCTCTGACTCCATCCAACTCCTCATCACTCATAACCTCCCACTTACAAAACAGGAATGCTTCCAGTTCTTACCAAGTAAATCAACTACCTTTTTGATATTCTGAATTTCACTATTAATAAGGGTAAAAAAAGTATAGAATATGATTAGGCTCAATCAGCAATGATGAGACTCAGCAATACCGTAGAAAGCCAAAAGAGTGTAAGAAAAAGTCATCGATGATGTTTCTTTAGCTTTCCTTTCCTCATAGTAGCAGCCAGCAAGAAAGGTTTTTTAACAGAAGTAAAAACAAATCAAAATTAGATACATAATATTCACAAGTTATTACACTCTGCAGATACATTTAGAAAAAGAGTGTACATGCATAAATGAGGTTTTGCTATTAAAGTTTACATGACAAAATGAAAGCATCAAAGTTTGTTGTCATAAAATTGCATGTACATATTTAGGAAATGTTTGTTTGAGATGTAAAGTTGTCTATGATAGACCAAATCTTTAAAAAAAAATTACATGAAGGAGCAAAATCTTCAAGCAAAAATGTTCTGTTGTGAGTTGAGTAGGACTTGCTGCGTGTGATACAAATCTGCAAACCATTACACTTTCTGAGTGTACCCACTCCATGGAAGTCTAATCAAAATCTAATCGATTCTATGATATCTTTGACCCCTGTCTTTCCTCTAATATACTGCGCTGTCTTGCGATCCCTCCCTGTGATGTTGATTCTCTCCTGTGCACATTGCATGGTTCTCAGTTTATGGGGCAATCTTTTGGTTAGGTTCCATGTCTCAGCTTCATAGGAGACTATCAAGAGGATGTATTGGTTGTATACCTTCTTTTTAGGACTAATGGGATTCTCTTGTCTTTGAAGGTTGAGCTTTCTCCAACCTAAGCTTGCCAATCCAGAGCAATTCTTTACTTGATATCCTCCTTTAAAGATTTCATTGAGATTTGTTGTCTTAGGTAGATGTAGTGGTCTACTTTCTTCAGCTCTTTTCAATTCTGATTGTTGTGCCTTTGTCCTTAATATGTTTGTTCTCCTTGTATAGTCTCCTTTTTAAGATGTGGGATTTTCTAGAGCTTGCTCTATCAAAAGTTTACAATCCAAGTGTGATTATTTGCTTGATTTCTTCTTCTTTTGAGGATTTCATAGAGATTATTTGTCCTGGGTAGATGTAGTGATCTACTTTCTTCAGCTCTTTTTAATTCTGGCTGTTGTATCTTTTGCCTTTATGTTTTTGTTGTACTTGGCATTTGTTTTACTGGAGTTCATGCGGAGACGTATTTTGTCGTTTTCTTCATTTAGTGTATCAAGCATTATCTGGAGATCATACTTGCCTCATGTTAACATTCAAATGCTGACTAATGAGCACAATTTAGAATTTATTATTCCAGAAACAATTTAAAAAAAAAAAATCTGCTGTTCTTGTTGTTGAAAAATATTGCTTTGTGCTGATCGGTCTGAATTTTTTTCTATTTTTCATCTTTTTACATATATACATATTTCTTTGATCCAAAATTTTCTGTTGTTTTAATCCAACCTATTTTACAATTGTAATTTCTCGTCGATTTAGGTCTTCACATTTCCGATGCGATAAAATGCATTATGGCTCTGCTATGAATTATAATCTTTTATTGTAATTATACGTATTTATATTTTTGATACATTTGCATGTGTAGATGATGCAAAAAAAAATGACATTGCTCTCTTCCACAAGGTAAAAAGGCAAAGAGACAACCCCTAATGGAGTCTGACAGCTGGTGACAAAGTCCCGATTTCTGTTGCATGGGTCAGTTTAGTGAATGTTGCAAGTCTCAAGTCTGGTTGAGATAAGGACTTTATACCTACAAGGATTTATGATTAACCAATTGACAGGATGCAAGTCCAACGAAGAGATACCTCCTCTCTAATTACACAGATTACAATGTATTCAATTAGCTGTTGAATGTACTGGGACTTTTGTCAAAATAAAGATTTGTCTATAATTTTTGCACATGCCAGGAATCAACCCAGGAATTTTTGCATGTGAGACAGACGTGTTGATCATTACACAATCCGAGCATACCCGCTTCTTAGAAGTCTAATAAAAATAATAACCAGAAAGCACTCAGAGTGTGCATACTTCTGCCAACATCATTGTCAGGGGAAGCAACCTAGCAAGGATCCACCCCAAAATTTAATGACATTTCTTAATAGCCGATTGTCCTACCTTCCATAAAATTTCATTGAAATTCATAGAGAACCTTTGGAGATAGTGGTTCCAACAATACATCAACTTTCAGTGATATTATGCTAATAGGACATGTTGCTACAATGTTGAAGATGTCTGTGTGTTTAGATCAGCTTCAAAATTCTACCACTTTTTTTGTAGCCTTTTCCCCACCTTTCGGTAACATTGCATTGAAAAACATGGAGAACTCTTAGAGATATTGTGTGGACAGATTAGTGATATACATAAATAGATTAAAAAAATGGAAAAATATCTCCTAATCAGAAAAGTTTCCTGGTTCCATTCCAAAATCAATTCTTCCTTACTCTACTGCTCTCCCTCCCACAAAATTCAATCGAAATTCATTGAGAACTTCTACGGATATGGTGTGGACAAACAGGCAGACAGAGAGACAGAAAGACACAACCAAATACTTATACCTCTTCAGCTTATTTGACAGAGGTAAAGAGTCAAGAGAATGAAAAAGTTACTTTATTTTCCCATTACATAATTTTGAATTATCATGACTTTTTTATAAATCAACATAACAGAATATTAGCCTATGCAAGTACATAGTGGTTGTTTTTTTGGTCTTTATTGGATTTATTTTTCAATTACTAATTATTGTTGTTATCCAGTCCTTGTGACTAACTGGATAAGAACACAAATTATTTATTTATAAAGATTACTCAAGTCTGATACATGATAGGCGAGGAAGATTGTGACGCATTAGTCTTCTGACTTGAGTGGCATTACCTACCTTGAAAATCTATATTCAGAAACAAGGCTTTTTCCTCACTCCAGACACGGACCACTGTATCTTATCTGTAATAAACAACCAACCCATCAGTCAAAAAGGCTGTACATATATATACACATATATATGTATATATATATATATATATACACATATATATGTATATATATATATATATATATATATATATATATACACATATATATGTATATATATATATATATATAGAGAGAGAGAGATTTCATCAAATAATATCGATATTCTTTGTAATTTTTTCAGTAAGTTTATCCAGTTCTCAAAAAAATTATCATAAAAGTCATCACAAAAAATTGAACTGATATAAGATGTCAGTATTATTCAATGGAACCTGTATAGAAGAAAAATTGCTGCCAAAGCATACAATATATATTCGTAAGAAACGAGCTATCTTAGCTCTCTGGAAGCCATCACACAAACTTGCTTTTTTTTTTTTTAGATAAAGCAGAACCCTCATAAAAACACCTTTCTCTCTAACAGCGTTTTATATTGCTCCAAGGGAAGCAACTCTGATTAGATGTCAATCTTTCTCCCATCGTGAATATGACCAATTTGTATAAATAATTGAAGTTCTATCAAAGCAAGTCTTCATTGGAAAAGCGATATTCACTTGTCTCTTGGCTGCTTTGCTTTAGTGGAATTATCTGCTACGTTTTGATGTTTTGTTTAGTGAGATAACCGTTTAATATTTATAATTTTCAATTCTCTAAATGAAAAAAATTTTGAAGAAATATTTATCAACTGTAGCTGAGACTGTAGAAATTCCATGATTATTGACAACTAAGATATCATAATTATTCTAGCAAACATATTTTCTGAAATTAAGGTATATAATTTGTGAGAATTCATTAGTACTTATGGACTGTATCTACATTAATTAGAATGATATGCAAAGAAAAATAAAACTAATTTATTTATTTTTTAATTATTGATCACTTTTGCTATCTGTCTATATTCTTGTGGTCTACTACTAATATATAACTCAACTTTCAGGCTTCAGACTTGTAAGTCTACTATTAATATATAACAACTTTTATGTATATATTTGGTGGTTCCTAAGATTTTTACTAACATCATCCCTCATCTAGAAAACTGTGAATAAAAAACAGAATTTCCCTTTGAATCTGTAAGCCGGATATTACAGGCTGAACGATATCTTATTACACAGTAGCAAAATAGAGCTCAGAATGATATCTGTCATTATATGGGATTACAGTGTATCAGCTTGTGGGTCTATTCCTAATAAATAGCAACTTTTAGGCTTCAGGCTTGTGAGGCAGAAGAAATGACAGTTATATTGAAGATTGACTTCCTCTGCTCATATCCAAGTATAAGCACCCTTTTCCATTCTTACCCTTGTTCATTACATCGCAAGGGAGGATGGAGGAAGAGAAGAGAAAGGATGGAATATACGAGGAGAATTTGAATTGTATTGTCGTGAGATAATATTTTTTATTTCCACTGGACACCAATTGACTGCTAGTCTTTGCCCAATGGATAAAGGAATGATAAAATTAAAAAATATATGAGAACAAATAAACCAACAAGTTTTATTAGGGTGAGAAGGCACCAGAGAAGAGATGAATAACAACTAAAAAGTAGTCATAAGCAGGAATATATGTAGGATAAGAAAATCATTTTATCATAAAATACTATTATAAACATTATATATTAAAAACCAACTCTTTTAATGCCAGTTCATTTGGGAATCAGGTACCTATGGGAAACTGCCAACTTCATACAAACTTTAGAGTTTTCTCTCATTTGTTGAAGGTGATCAATTAAAAAAAATTGAAAAATGTGAGAGAAGTGACTTATTCATTGATCACTCCCTTTTTTTCAATTTTTTAATTGATTACCCAGCCTGTTTTGTTGTTTTTTTTCTTCAGGGTCACCAAGTACAAAGCCTAGGGGCCACTCTGGGGTTAAAGTAATTTCGGGTTCACAAGATATTTATTGAACCTGGATTTGAATAGATGAATATCAGATCCAGCAAGAAAGTACTCTTGGGGAAGTTTGCTCCTCACAAAATAGCTGTTTGGGGGAAGAAGCTGTTTGAATGGAAATTACAACTGGTACATGGAATGGTCTGAAAGTTTCTACAGAGTAACTAACCAGATCTGTCGGCTTTTCTAATTGCTTCCCACTGACTTCACCAATCGTCTGTCCGATGCTCAGCACTTGTCATTTTATGCGTCCACAAGCAAAATATTTCTGGCAATTGAGATATAAATTTAATTATAAGGCACTGAATTATGTAATTTTTCACCTGAAATTTGTTCCAACAAGTTTTGTTATTTAATATGTATGTTGTCGATGAAAAATGAAGAAGAAAGAAATTGTCTGTGGTCGGCAATCAAGACAAGCATCACTGACATTATCTTATGTATATAATGTAAATGCATTGCTAATGATTTCATAGCTTATGCTAAGGTTGGTATCTTGAATGTAGCAATACCCCCAAATGTTGTCTATGTCTCATTATGGAAGCACATACAGGATATTTACATGATCTGTATTGATTTTTAGATGAATCTTAGTGTTTAAGCAATCATACTCCTTGAATACATTAGTAACCTACAAGTATTTACTTTGAGTATACAGTACATGAAAATTAAAGGAATTGTTTTTGCGCCTTTTGTAAAAAGCATTTGTTTGTTTAAAAGTCATCTTGTTTGAGAAAACAATAAAAGAAGTTTATCAAAACAAATTTTCATAAAAATGAAAAATTTGGAAGAATTTTGATCTTTTGATACAATGGAGTTACTTAACTCTATTCCTATAAAGATTTTTTGTAGATTGAAAACACTTTTTACTAAACTTGATAATTTCAAAGAAAGTATGTATGTGTATTCAAACTGTGAACATTGATGAAAAAATATACACATTGATCTTGTTTTAACTTACATATCACAAAATCAGTTTACCTAATTCCTTTAAAAATATTACATAAGTTCTATCAGATATTTTTTCAGGCATCGAACCAGGAAAATTCCCATTTAAAATTAAGTTTTCTTCTACTCATTTATCTATTGAAAAAATATCTTGAAAAAAGTAGATATCATGTATGTGCTTCCATAATGCAAAATGGACAACATTTGGGATATTGTTAGAATACTAAACTCAGCCTTTACTGATTTTACCATAGAAATTGATTGAACATGAGGAAGAAAAGAAATGTCAGTGCTCAGGAATTATTGCAAGTATTACCGACAGAATAGGCTTATCATATGCATCAAGTAAATACATAGCTAATGGTTATACTATAGGAATGTATTGAAGATTAGGAAGAAGAGAATTATCACTTGTTTGGAATTATTGCAATATTACAGGATACAGCTATTATATGTATCATATCTTTTGCTAATGTTTTTTTTTCTACAAATGTATTGAAACCAGGAATAAAGGAATTGACAGTAGTCAGGAATTATTTCATGAACTATTGAAAGAATAGGGCTATTATATGTAATAACTGGGTTTGCACAAAGGTTTCATCTGCCTTGGGCTATACTTGAAATTTACACACCGGTTATACTCTAACAAATATTTTTCTTTAGGTTTGGAGTGTGCCTGAGGACCTTTTCACCCAGGGGTAAACTCTAATTAATAATATTTATTCACAGAAAGTTTTTAGGATAGACATCATTGGAAATATTGCATTCAAAATTCACTCTTTCCATGCCAATGTTATTTGTGAGTTGGTTTTTTTTGATAAACTGCTAACTTTATAAAAATGTTGGTGTTTTTCTCTTATTCGTTGACAGCAACCATTTATCTCTGTATGATTCTAGGTCTGATGGAAATATTTTTTTTAAATTCAGTTTTTGATATGAATCATTGCATTTTGAATAAAATGAATGATATTTCAACTTTTTCAATTTGTTTTAATAGAATAAGTAATATTGGTATCCCCTGATATAACACGGTATTATAAAATGTAGTTTGTTATATAAGGTGTATATTTGGTAGATTCAAAGATTTTTACTTATATTATCACTCATCTAGAAAACTGTGAATAAAAAACAGAATTTCCCTTTGAATCTGTAAGCCGGATATTACAGGCTGAGCGATATCTTATTGCACAGTAGCAAAATAGAGCTCAGAATGATATCTGTCATTATATGGGATTACAGTGTATTAGCTTCTGGGTCTATTTCTAATAAATAACAACTTTTAGGCTACAGACTTGTGATGGAGAAGAAATGACTAAATGGGATTATGGTGTATTAGCTTTAGCACAAGTCCAGTTGATGTCAGAAGTGATAAAACTCTCTATTAAACAACACTATGAAATATGTTTGACATACCAGCTGACCAACAGTAAAAATGAAATGAATTAGACAAAAACAATTTCAGTATTCAACAATTTCAACAATTTTATTCTCTTTATTATTCATTTCCTTTTTTTCTCTTTGGGGCTCAGATACAGGGTATCTGAAGGCATTCAAGGGCTGAAAGGATTCAGTCATTGATATGAATATGTAAATATTTTGTTTTTAGTTATTTGATAAATATTGAAAAAAACATTAAAGAATGCCTCTGTTCAAATCTCACTTAGTTTTCATACAATATACAATGTCCACCATCTATCAACTATCGCCCGCCCTTGAAAATCACCCAGATCCATCCTGTAGTTATTAAATTTGGTTATAATGTGGTTGGCATTCTTGGACCCCAACACCCATGTTATAATAGGGAATGCCAGTATTTTTTTTTAATTCATAGTAAAAAAAATTAAAAACTTTTGAAAATTACTCTGGTTTGTTAAACTGAATCTTAACCCAGAATTTTTACAAATTAGTATTTCTGTCATCTGCTTTATTCAAATTTCTGCATTCCAGATTTTTTCTCTCATGATTGGTCAGTTTTTGATGAATTGACCAATTACGGTATAACATATAGAGATTGTGACAAACATATTAATAGTATAGATGGGTCTAATAGTCGATATGTACTTGTGTAAGAAGTTACAGTCCAAATTTTACAGTGAAAGAATCGAATAGAAATATTATGATAATATTATAATATAATTGTTGCTCTGACTTTACTATTCTAGAAATCCCACAATATAATAATAATAATTATGATCATCATCATTCGAGTGCTTCGAATGATACTAGAATCAGTACAATAAACAAACGACTATAAAAATTTGTGTTGATAATGATATATAAAGAAATGGTTAAGAGGAGTTAAGATATAATTTTATCAAATTTGTTGTACTTCTATACAATATGCAAATCAACAATGAAGAACGACACAGGGTTGTTTTTTTTTAGCCAAGCTAACTTCTATTCTTTATTTTCAGGATTGATTTATAAGCTGAAATTTTTAAGAATTATCCAAGTTTATGTCAATTTTTCCTCTTATGTTATTTTGAATGTCCTTTATTTCGATAGTTGTCATATCATTAAAGTACATGTCATTTAGCAGATCATTTGCATGAAATTTTGGAATAAGAGGTAGTTTTCCCTGTTCATTGAATGAAGAGTTCCAGAAAGTTTATTTGAGGAATAAAGAATTAACCAAATTTTATAAGCATAAAAATCTGTGTCTGAAAATATAAAAATATTAAATAACAAGTTGTTCATTTTGAACAAATTTTGTTATTCACAAGTTTATCCTTTAAATCAGATTTGTCATTTCTATCTTCAGTTTTTCTTGTAAATGTTTTTCTCTTTCAATGATGAGGTTAAAATGTCCTCGCATAATATTGTCTTCAATCAGATAACATTGTTAGGAATTTGAGTTTACTAGGAAATAAGTAAACGTAAATGAATAACTTAAACAGGAAAATTAAATTTGGTTGCTGGAAATCCGTTGAATCAATAATCAATGAATTCTAATCAAGCGAAGAGAGTTATGAGTATTGACTTCTAACGTTTTTAAAAACTATTCTCCTCTTCCTCGGACGAGCTGATGTAAGGGAAGTAATTCCTGAGGACATTTATCTAAGGGACACAACCCGATGTACTGGTCTCAATTCTATCATAGCAAATTCCGTTTTGGGTGAAAAGAAATTAATTTGCCTCTGTCTATTAACATTCATTTTCATTATGCATATTTTCTTGGTGCTTTTAAATGAATGTTGAATAAATCAATATAAAGTATTTTGAAATTAATTTCAAACAGAATGCAGAATTTTTTCTTAGAAAATGGGGGAGTTACATTCAAGATGTAGTTTTTATTGTCAAATAAGTGATTTTTTTTTTTTTAAATGTAGAATTTTCTCTGATGCACAAATCAAGCTTATTTATTTGAAAATCAGAAACGTATTTAATTTTATCTTTTTATGAATTTTAAATTCTATTCAAAGAAGAATATTGTCAGATATTTAATACTTTTTCCTTTCTTTTTTTTAGGTAAGATTTGTTCAATCTACTTGACTGAAATTTTTGGTTTTTTGGTGTTGGTATTGACTTAAGGTAAGTTGTTCCCTTTGGTATTAGATATTTCCATTCAATCCAAATTGATAAAATCTAACATTTTATCAATTTGACTGTCTTTTTAATTTCATTTTGATTCATTGAGTCTTTGAGTTGTTCTTATCACAATCACATTGGAGGTAAAAGGAATCAAAATCAATGCAATATTGGTTTACAGTACTTAATAAAATAATGAAAAAATTAACAAAACTTGTATGCATGATACTCTCAGCTTTCTGAGTCCTCCAGTTTTATTTAGCTTTATCATTCTGAGGACGCTTCATATGATACATGAAAATATTCAGTTCATTTCCTTTCCTTTATAAATCAAATTTCAATTACCTACAAACATATTCAAGTTTGATTTTTATTATAAAATGAAAATTTGAAACTGATGATCAGGGCAGAATTTATAAATGAAAGAGCAGGAAGAATAAAAACTTAGATAGGGGGCAGGTATAAAAAGATTTCAAACATACACAGAGCGAAAAGATTTCTTTTTTTTTTTTTTTCAAATAAAAAAAAATCTGAGCTTAATTTGCATTTGCATAGAAGGTGGTATCCAAAAGTTTGTCGACCTTAAGGCTGTGTCGGGTGGTACTTGACAGGCCAGAAAGTCCCACAGAATTTGAAAACATTTCATGAGTTTTAAAATCTGAAACTTTTTGAGTTTCCTGCAGATTATGAGGCCATGAAGTTGGAGTTAATTTAGTTCATGCCTGGATCTGAAAGTGACAAAGGATCAGATAATTTTCTAAAAGGGAGGAAAAAACAACAGAAAGTGAGGTTCTGGTAAAGTGCTCCCAGGAGATGTGCAAAATGTTCCTGAAGACATGGGAAATGCTGAATATAAATCAACACAGTGATCATTCAGTTCAATCTGTTCTGAACTTTTGGGTACCATGAAATACATATCTTAGTTTGTATATACTGTACATTATTATTCATATATATATATATATGATCATAATACTAGAATAACTACAACATTTTAATATTATACTTCATTGTAATAACAATTAGCACTTCAAGGGACATGATGAAATCACCACATTGAGGGGAGTGTTTGCACATAATTTCAAGTTTTTTCTGTGAAAAGTGAGATCTGGTTAAAGTCCAAATAGATCCATAGATATTTGAATACATTCATATAAATGTCAGAATATATGAATAATCTAAACCTAGCAATACTATTTAAACTGGTCTGTTGTTAGATGTGGTGAATAATATAACCAATATTTCTATTATATCACTATCTATTGTATAATCACATATTACTTATTCAGCTTTATAATTCTGAAAAAAAAGAATATAATTTGTTGGAATATTCAATTCTTCATTTGATTGTTTGTCAGCTTGAGTTTGATTTCTTACAAACATGTTCATCAGTTTAACTTTTATTCTTGCATAAAAAAATTTAGCCTTGTTTTTAATGAAAAAGGCCAATGTGTTTAATCCTTTCAAGACTAATCTATTTAGGTACTTAATGCCTGAATCTTTTTAAAAGTATAAAAAGCCTAAAACATGTTGTTTTTTTAATGCTTCAAGATGAGTATTCTTTCATTAAATCAAAGATTTTCCATATTTTCGAGAACCCAAATCATGATTGGATACATTCGTCTCAGGAGGCATTTATTGATTTTTGAGCTTTTTTTTGGTTAAAGTGGGCTTGTAGAAGAGATCTATAGGCAGTGCCATATTGACTAAGGCATAGGCTCAAGGCCCCCAGACTCTAAGGGATCCTCGGGCGGATTTAGAGGGCATAATGTTGGCCATGGCCTACAAGAAAATTTTTTCTCATTAATCTTTTGGTTACACTGCTAATCAGTGTGTTCTTGTTAACCTGTGTCTCAGGCCCATATTAGGCTTAATCCAGCTTTGTTCATAGGAAATATATAAACCAGAAGACATAGAAACTTTGGGTTATATATGTACTACAATTCTCAAAAGAGTTACATGAGGATGTTTTGGAGGTTGGAATATGTAAACACAGTTTAAATAGAGATAAGTACTTGCACTGTAATGTAAATGAGGATTTTTTTAATCCAAAATCTTCTGCCTTTATTTCTTATTTGAATCAATAATTTTTTTTTCAACTGGCAGGCTAAATTTTCCAAGTAATGAAGATTGTCATTTGATTTGGTTCCTGATTTCAATGATTACAAATATTGATTCCTCAGTGATGAAAACAGGGACTGAGTTTGATTTTCATCAAGTTTATAGCTGCTGTATACACAACCTACATGAATTTAATATTGCTGAATTATTCATACCTTATAATGTTCCTGATGTTTTAAACATCAAGGCTGTATTGAGGGGAGAGATCAGAGGAGGCCAGGGGTCCCAGTCGTGGTCCCAAAACTTCCAGCAAAAAAAAACAAAAAAAATAACAAAACAAAATATGAAAGTAAAAATAAACCATTTTGGTATGAATCATGCAATTTTTAGCAGTCCTTATCAGATAAATATATGCTTTTATGCCAATGTAAGCCTACTAAAAATTATATATCTTATCATCTAAGACTGTTAAAATACAAGCTATTTGAGTCTAGAGATGCTATGAAATTCCAAATTTTCTGAGTCAAGCTGCATTTGTTTTGGTCACCCCTACCCTCCCCCCCAATATATATTTTCCCAAGTTACAGCCTTGTACACTCAGTACATATGATGGATAATTACTAAGCTAAGCTGAATCTGGCACAAAATCAAAAGTGTGGTGCACTAAGTAATTGAAGTCACTAAATGGTAATAATGGTCTGCTGGACCAGCTTGCTAAGTGAGGCACTCTACTCTTGGTAATTACTTAGCTTTATCTGACATGAGGCCACAAGTGTGGGCATTCATTACCTAATAGTAATGGTCTGTTCAACTTGTATGGTGTCCATTGCAGCAAGGTATCTCTCCCCTCAACTGCGTCTTTTAAAATGTCACCTGAAGATAATGCTGTCCCCATCACCCAGTACTGCAACCGAATGGCATTGCAAAAATCTTCAGGAGTTCGAAACCACCTCTTCTCTTCTAGAGTTACCAGTCTATAGAATTGTTTCATTGAGAAAATAGCAACCTCCAAAAATATAAATTCTTTCAAAAATAATCTAAAAAATGAGACTAGCTATGATATGTTTACCTATTAACTAATTCATCAATCATCTCAAAATCTACAAATGAACTTACACTTGAAAATCACCAGCAATCAAAAGAATCTTTTGCAGACTGGGTTTATAGAGAAATAAGAGAATAAAATCCAATATTTTGATCATTGTAATATCCGTTAACCCTCTCAAAATTCCTGACACATATCTATCCCGAAGTCTCTATGACTGCTGGGATATATATGTCTTGTACATTTCTTTCAGAAGTTTACTGAGACATTTTGATACAGGAATTAAGTGCCTTAATAGGTTAGTCTTAAAAAGGTTAAGAAACAGGAAAAATCTGGATTTTTCTTTCATTATCTTTTCCTAAAGGCCATATTCACATGTTTGTGCACAATCACTCTAAAATTTGTTGAGAAGGAAATTATTGACACATTTATGAATTAGGTTTATGCTTATAAATGTTTTGAGCTTTTCTGCAATTACTCAGTGATTTGAAATTTAAACCATGAGCCAGATGTACTCAGTATTAGGTGCACTATAAGATATGTACAGCTTAATTGTATTGTACCTAATATCAGTCAATAGATACCAAGTCAGTCATTAAACTGACTGATTACCGGATCTTTCCCAGCTCCTGATCGATTTTCAGGATTATAGGTTTCATAGGTTATATAGAATAGTGCAAAATATTCTTCTCTTACATTTAATGAATTCAGTTTGAAAATGCATCCTTGGAATAGTCCTCTATGGAGCTGAAACATGGAACCTTACCAAAAGATTGACCCTCGAACTGAGAACCATGCAACGTAAACATGAGAGAATCATGCTCAACATCACATCAAGAGATTACCAGACAGCAGAGAATTTAAAATAAAAAACCACACATCAGAGACATCATAGAGACATCAATAAGAAACTCAAATGACAATTGGCTAATCATATTACAGGAATGTTGGATAAATGTTGAACATGAAGACACACAATGTGGATCCCCAGGGATCATATGCCAAACTGTGGCCAGAGGGGAAAAAAAAAAAAGTTCTGAAAGTATTTGCTCTGCCACGCAAATCTTGAGTGAGGACTATGGCCAATGACAGATGCTTTAAAAGTTGAGGAGTAGGAGGAGGAGGATGATGATGATGATTATGGCATAGGCAAATGAGAATGCTGGTTTGTTTTGATGAAAGATAATCTGATTAGAATAAATAAATCACTTCAAAAACATCATTCAATGATGCAAGTGATCATGATCAACTTAGTTCCAACAGGAAAACTAATTCTATTATAGTTACCTACCAGATTAGTTTTTATGTTGAACAGGTAAGACATAGGCTGAGAGGAGGATTTATAATATGGGTATAGGCAGTCGCAAAGGGTAGTTGGCATATCTTCTCCAGGGTAGCCAAATCTAGCCATTATTTGGCTAGATCTGGCTGATTTTTTACCGATTTTTGACGATAAAAATCTACAATACTAATTTTATCTGGTAAGTTTGATAAGAGTAAATATTGAATTTTTATCAAAAACTCACCAGCACAGTTAATAACTCAATAATCGTTTCCTCAGAATTCAAAATAATGTAGAAAAAAATTGGTCAGAATGAATTTTATTTATGACGTCTGAGAATATCCAGGTTCTGGAAAAATCTAGATGTTATTGATAAGGCCCTGTAGAGGTCAAAAAAGTTCTTTCTACAAAAATTAAAAACAGGCCGAGTGGAGTACTGATGCCAATTTTCCATAGACAAAATTGTATGGTCAGGAGTGCTGGAACACACAAAACCATTAACATTCAAAGACACATATATAATAGGAGATAGACCCCTTTGCAACCTTTGGTGGCCACAACTGTTTTGTTCTGGAGTCGTAGTATATAGTGATTATATTTAATAAATTGGCTTTAGATGAGTACATATAAATGTATGCACATGTGCATATAGTATGTGGGAGAGTGTGTTCCATGTGTTGTGTGTGTATGGGACATTTATGCATACGTGTGTTTTTTATGCATTTGCTGAAACTTTGTTCGATAAAAAGTCGTGGTACCTATTTTTTTGTATCTGGAAAAATTACAATGGATTAGAACAAAGGAACGAGAATTAAGTTAATCTGGCTTTTGTATTTGCAGGGATATTTTCAAAGCATTCTTCTCAAAAAGAAATATTTTATTTAAGCTGGTAAATTCCTGCTGCAGACAGAAGTGGACATTTTTATTTATTTGTGGAAATCTGAGGAGAAGTATGTTGCTGATCATATGGAATAAGCTTTCAAATGGTTGAGATACAAATCTTTGTCTGCTTGGCGCATTTGGTGTATATGTGGTATTAAATATTCCACAAATAATTCAGACGAATATCCTCATTGTCAAAACTCTAGTCCTAGTCTGGAGTTGGCTTTGTTTTTCAACCGTAACAAGAAAGAAAACAATCCTCACAAAATTATGGGGAGTAAACGCTTTTTGCATGTGATGTGCATGTTGCATTTCATCATCATCATCATCATCATCAGTCTTTCAACGTCCATCGTTGGACATAGACCATCCCCAGGATTCGCCACATTTCTCTATCATGAATTTGTCTGGCTCGTCTCTCCATCTAATATTCAGCCGGCCTTGATTCCGCATGTGATCTTGGGGGATCCATGTCGTGAGTTGTGATGTCCATCGGTTGTCCATCATTCTTGCAACATGGCCAGCCCACTACCATTTGAGATTTTTAATGGATTCTATGATGTCCCGGACTTCTGTCTTTTCCCAGATGTACTATGCTGTCTTATGGTCTCTCCATGTGAGGCCTGGCATAATTCTTTCATGTGCACACTGCATGCTTTTCAGTTCGCGGGTCTGTCTCTTGGTTAGGTTCCATGTTTCAGCTCCATAAGTAACTATAGGGAGGATGCATTGGTTATACACCCTTCTTTTTAGGATTAATGGGATCTTCTTATTTTTGAAGGTAAAGCTTGCTCTGCCAAAGGCTTGCCATTCTAATGTGATTCTTTGCTTGGTTTCTTCTTCTTCAGAGGGTCTCATGGAGATTCGTTTTCCTAGGTAGATGTAGAGATCTACTTTCTCCAGTTCTGTGTCATCGATTCTGTTAATATTCCCCAAATAATTCAGACAAATATCCTCATTGTTAAAACTCCAGTCCAAGTCTGGAATTGACTTTGTTTTTATACTATAACAAGAACAAGAACAATCTTGGCAAAATTCAGGGAGGTGAATACTTCACTGTTTGTCTGTGCTGTTATGTTGAACCAAACCAATGTGAAATTAGCATTCAACATTTGATATCAGGCAGATGGCTGGTGGTTCTCTTACCAACTGAGCTGAATAGACAAGTCTTACATATGTATAAAAATTCATGTTAGAAATTTATAAAGTTTCATTTCATTTTAATGAATCAATACATTTATATAATTAACATTTCCCTACCATGATTTGAAATCATGACCAAATGATTTGCTAGTAGACTCCCTTACTGATTAAGCTGAACTAACAAGTCTTACATATCTACAAATTTATTTTTTATATATACAATACAAAAGTTACAGTTATCATATTCAATTGGAATAGAAGCACAAGTGGAGTTTTACCCTGAAGCAACCAGACTTGTCTTTCATTTCGATTGATGCATTGTCTAGCCTCCTTCAGCTGTAGCATCTGGCAGTCCCGCTGAGTGAAAATCTTGTTCTGAGAACAATCTTATTGGAATCTGTTAGGGTTAACTATGGTTGTAATAACTCTTTACTGCAACTGTTTGGCAAGGTTGGGTTGATAAGAAAAATACTATTGTGACAAAAAAACAGACTTTGAAACTGATAAAAATGAATCATTGTATAATAGTAACAATGTATCATCTCAGAAATTGACTGTGATTATTCTGCTTCTCTTTCTACCTCTTCTAGAGATATATATATATATATATATATATATATTGCTCATAAAGGTAAAAGACGTAAACTCCATGAGAATCGTAGCTAAACAGAAGTGTTTCACTGAGGGAGGCAGCTGCATTTTGGGGCATTTTCACCAACACTCAGGTGAGACAAATAACATGTCTCTGCTTTGGGAGCATTGCGTACACTTTTATGTCTGTTGGTTTATTTCTGACTGTAGAAAATTTTATTACATTGTTTTTCTTTGATTCCATCTTGCCCCTCCCCCCCAGTATATCATGATTCCAAATCTCGGTAGGCAACATGAGAGTCTTAAGTGTTAAACCACAACAAAGACAATAAAACTAATATTTGACTGAAAAAAAAAACACTGAAGCATTATCATAAAACATTCAAGTCAGAAATCAAGATTTGAAAAATTTAAAAAAGATATGTCGAATACAGTTCTGGTTAGTCACTCCAAAAAAAACGTCATGTGATCAATGTCTTTTGGCAGCATGCCATGTTGACAAAGGGGAAAAACAGGTGATCAATGAATGATTTACTTTTCTCACCTTTTACTAGACCGTGATCACTAAAAATGTCCAAATTTCCGAAAAAACAATGCAGGATTGTTGCTGTACACAAACTGAGGGGCCACGTTAGTCCCCACCTACATTACAAATTGAACCCCTCTCCCACCCCCAAAATATATTTTTAGACATAATGAGAAGTACGTGTTTTGATTTTCACCCTTCTAGCTCTATTGGTGTAGCCCTATGTGTAACTCACAGCCAGCCAGACACAGAGAGACAGACCCGCTTGAAAACTGAAGAAACCTATGTTAATAGTTCTGGCGACAGCTTTGGTTTACAGTTTCTAATGGTAAAGAATTTAAGTCAGAATTATGAAAGACTTCTTTAAGATGTGTTAAATGTTCGAGTAGTTCCTATACCAATATCAAGATCCTTTCTTGAAATTTATTGAATAAACTTCTGCGAGATTAGTGTATTCTAGAAATGTTCCTAATCATTGCAATATCATTCTGCTTGTTTACAAGTGCAACTGTTATGCCATACTGTCATAAGGGTGCTTATGCATCAATGGGAGCAAAAGGTACTCAACCTTCATGATAACTGTCCATTCATCACTCTTTCCACACAAGTCAGAAGCCTAGAATTAAGTCACAGTAGTAGTAGACAACAGGAATATAGATGCATTGCAAAAGTAATCAATAACAATGATGATAACATGTTGGTTTCCTTTGCCTTTGTAATTCTCTCAGAAGAAACTGGGAAATCTCATCAGAAACACTGAGATACACAACAGTAGTCATCAAGAGAATCATTGAACGAGGCAAAAGGTTTTAAGAATGATCAATAATACTCTCAGCTCAAGAAAAAATGCAATTTACTGATGATAGATAGAGCTAACCAGTGATCAGTAAAAAAAAAAAAGGAAAAGTATCTAGACCAGAAAATATCACAATCGACCTACTCGAAGATACTGGTTATGTCATCACAGGGAAACCAGCTCAACTTTCAAAAAAATGCCTGAAGCAGTGTGGAACCTCAGAAATTTGAAGAGTGCAATCATCATGCTGCTATATAGAAAAAAAGAACCCTCAAGATCTTTGCAATTATCGGTAAATTAGTCTAAACAGCATTTACAAAGTTTTTAGCCACGTTGATTACAAACCAAATCACCAATGTTTTAAAAGAAAACTAACTTTGGGAACAGGCTGGCTGCAGGAAGAGATACTTGGCCATTGACTATCTCAATTCAGTGAATCAACTAAAAAAGATAACAGCAGAATATAAATGTGATTCATCCTAACATTTGCTGACTTTAATTTGGTGGAAATTTCCAAAGTCATTGAGGCGATCACGTGAACTACATAAATGTCAATGTTTTGAAATATAACTACCTACACAGCATTTCCTTTATCAGACTACCTAAAGACTCAAACCCTTTGATCTTAAAAAGGTATAAGATGAGAAGACACCAGCTCAACAAAACTACAGCATGCCTCGAAATGGTCACCTAAATCTTAGATTGAATGAATAAAGAGGTCAGAATTAAAGTAACTTCAGATTTGTTGACAACATTGTCCTTTTTTGATCTCCAAACCTTGTTAGATAAGCTAAATGTAGAAGGCCAGAAAGTATGTATTCATATTAACTTCAATGAAACTAGTGTAATGTGCAACAAATACATTAAGAATAGAGACTCAATGATCAGAATTGGAGACTTATGTTGAAAAAATATTAGACAACCGTTTGCATTGTGATGCTGAGGAGTGAGAGAACTGGTAGATCTGGGGGAAGATTTATGTCCAACAATATTCTATGGGTAATTAATTACTCAAAAAATATATTAGACAGAAAAAATATGTGTAGGAGCATTGATATCTAAGTTGTCTAGCTCGTAAAATATGAATGATTAATGGCGTACATATTAGATAGAATGAAATCTTAGAAGTTTTACTTCTAAATCCCTTGCAGATAGTAAAGAATCCAATTCTACCTTTTGTTAGTTTTCTTCTGCCTTCAGGCTGTAGTGACAGTGGTTCTTGCTTACTTCTCAGGATTTAGCAGTTTTACTTCCTATCCTTATCTTCTCTGCCTCATTCGCAATGATTTCCTGCAATAACACATTGTTGAACAGAAATTCATAAGCACTCTTCTTTGAGTGGAGGTTGGAAAATTTGTCAAAAAAGAGTATCTATCAAAATTCAGAGATACCTCTCTTAACGAGAACCACTAGTCACAAAAAATGTTCCATTAGATGAATATTTATTAAGTGAATAATTACATACAGTATTTCATTGATTTGATCCCAATAAAAATGTCAGAACCCAAAAACCTTAACAACAACCTTGTGAATAATGTATTAAATACATTCTAAATGACTTATAAATACAATTGAATACGTAAATAATGTAATATATGAATAAAGAATTTTAATTATAATTCCCCAAGTATCAGTCTGTCTGTCCATCGAAAAATAATTTCCTAGATACTAGATATGAATCTAGATATTTATATATGGAGTCTGGTTTTGGATAATTTCATAAAATTTTGTTGTTTTCATTTCTTGCTTACTGAAAATATTCAACAAAGCAAATTCTATTTTAGCAATTGAGACTTTTCACAAAGTAAAATTTTGTTATAAGAGTCTTCCACAATGCAAAGTGCCACCATATGCATGTTACAGAGTTATTGTGGAACTATTGATTTCGTAAAATCCCTAGCAATTATGTGAAATCCCAGAAAATGTAAGTGATTTCAATAAATTCTTAGTTTTGCCATCTGTGTAATGCTTACCATTATTACAGTAATTTTTTTATCCCCACTGGATGCTTTACGACTTAGTCCTTGTTTCAAACTGAGCTAAACTAGAAAATTATTGAGTATCATCATCATCATCAGTTTTTTGGTCTCGGGGATCCATGTTCTGAGTTGTGATGTCCATTGGTTGTCTTTCATTCTGACAAGATAACCAGCCCATGGCTATTTGAGTTTTCTAATGTATTCTATAATGTCTCGGACCCCCGTTTTCTTCCAGATATATTGTGCTGTCTTGCAATCTCTCCATGTGAGGTTGAGCATGATTCTCTCATGCGCATGCTGCATGCTTTTCAGCTTACAGGTTTGTCTCTTGGTTAGGTTCCAGGTTTCAGCTCCATAAGTGACTATCAGGAGGATACATTGGTTGTATACTCTTCTTTTTAGGATTATTGGGATCGTCTTGTCTTTGAGGATTGAGCTCCCTTTGCCAGAGGCTTACCGTCCAAATGTGATTCTCTGCTTGATTTCTTCTTCTTTTATGGGTTTCATAAAGAGTATATACTGCTCCAATGATTAAATGTATATATATCTTAGTTTGACACAAGGCCTTGAGTAGGTAGGGATGATCGTATGTTAGCCCAAGTTGTCAGAGGTTTTGATGGTAGGAGGTATCGGAGGCTGGCATGTTGGACAGAGAGGAGGAGGTTGCTTGCTGCCTCTATAATGGCTCACACCAGAACAAATGTTGAATGCTATTTTTGCTTTTAGTATTTGTCGGTAAAAAGCAAATAATTGGTGTGAAGAAGCAAACTTTTGGAAGGCAGCGGTACTTGCATTTGAATGAAAGAATGAAATTAGTCAGTTAGTAAGCAGAAAAGGAAATGTGAAGACATGTTAGACAAGGAAATGAAAATGTGAAGCAAGATGATCTAAGACAGGTCTGGTTAGAAACTATCATGTGACCAAAGTCATTTGACAGTTTGGTATGTTGGGGATGATCAATTAGGAATGTGAAAAAAAGGGGATGATCAATAAATAAGTTACTTCTCCCACCTTTTGTTGGGCAAAAAATCATGAGAAAAAAACTTTTTTAGAGTCTAAATCTTCAAAAAACAAGTATGAATACTGCCGGACACAAACTGAGGGACCGATTTAGCATAAACTTACGTTGCAGATTGGACGCCCCTCTAAAAACCTATTTTTGGGAGGAATTTTAAAAAGCAAAAAACAATCATAAGGCGTAAATTTTTAAACTTTCAGCTCTATAACTCCATTGATGTGACCTGTGTGCACCATCTATACATAGATTTAGCCAGACCAGCTTCATAACTGAAGAAACATGCTTACAGTTTTGGTTGATGGTATCTAACAGCTCCAATGCAATTACGCTTTGATCAGTCATTTGAGTCGATAATGATAAACTATGGTAATTCCAAATGGACTTGAAAGGAAATTGCTACATTTACCATTTCAGGTCAACTTCTGTGAATAATTGATTCTTCCGAGAGGCCACTAGTTAGGAATGTTGGCTTGGGCACCGTCTTAGAAGATTTCTAAAGCTGACACCTCAGATCTGACCATAGACACCCTGACCACACAGTTACAATCATGATTTTGACAATTCCAGATGACAAATAACTATTTATTCTCAGAATATTGATATACGTTGTTCATGTCTCGGAACTGACATAAAACTAGAGATCAGATTGGTTCAAATATTCATGTATGAATATAAATTGATTTGGTCAGATAATTAAAGATGCCGTACATGATTTTCAAAGTTTCAAGAAAAACAAGGATTCTAAATGGATGTGATCAAAATTTGGTAATTTGTCTATTTATCTATCATTTATTAGGAGATAATCTCACCTGACAGTCCAAGAGAATGGGGTTCATTTTCAAAGCCTAGGAAAAACAATGTTTTTTCTCAACAGAATAAAGCAAAAAACTCATATGCAGTGGAAAAGTTTTGAACTGTATCGTGTATGCTCTACCTCGTTTAGAAGGTTAATACTGAGTTCCCAGTCGAGATCACTCAACCACTGCTAATACGTCATGGTCCAGAGTGGCTGGGTGGGGCCTATCACTTCACTTACAACAAAAGACCTCAGTGAAAGCCTGTCCAACAATGGACATTGATATAGAGCTTGAATTAGACCATCTGATAGAAAAATTTAAGGGAGCGTAAAACTTACCACAACAGAAGACAGCACATTCAAATTTGGACAGAAGCTGTTTATCACAAACCATAAACCAAAACTGTCAACATAGGATTCTTCAGTTTTTAAGATAGACTGGCTGGCTGAGTAGGTATCACACATACTTGGCCACACTAATGGAGCTAGAGGGCTGAAAATTTAAACATTCATTTTATCATTTCAAGAAAAAAATTTTTTTTTGTCTTTGAAAATCCCCCCCGTAGAGGTTCTTTCGGTGGGGTTAAATTTGTTATACAAGTTAATGCTAAATTAACCCCTTCGTTTGTGTTCAGCAGCATTCACACTTGTTTTTCCAAGAATTTCACACATATAGTGATCACTGCCCAATAAGATATGAGAGAAGTAACTTGTTCATTGATCATCCCCTTTTCCCCAATCTTATAATTGATCACCCCTAATACAGCACACTGCCAAAAAAAGTCGATCTCAGGTTGATTCTGCTGAGTGACTAACCAACCTATTTTTATATCTATTTAATTAGCATTGGTACCTTTGAGGGAAGAATGAATCCACATACCTGCAATCTGTCTGATTGCCAGATATCTTGACAAAAAAGTCTTTTCTGCCATGAGGGTTAACTGGGGAAAGATGTGGTGTGCAAGTCACAATTACTATCTGAGCAGTGATAACTGTAGAAAGTTATCATCATCATCATCATCAGTCTTTTAACGTCCATCGTAGGACATAGACCTTCCCCAGGATTCGCCACACTTCTCTATCATGGGTGTCGCGGAGCACTCATCATTAAACATGAAAAGGCTTGGTGCACACACAAAAACAAACCCCCCCAAATTTTATTATTTGTCCTTACAACAAACCCTGTATGATTACATTGAAATTTATATTTTTAATATATTTGTTATGAAGATAATCCAAGGACACTATATATATATATATATATATATATATATATATATAAATTACTCAGCACAAGTTAGCTACTCCAACTATTTAAAAAGCTAACAAAAACAAGAAGGATTTTATAAATCTCTTTTCTTAAGTAGATGCAAATTAATGACAACTATTTGATTGATATCCAAGTTCAACTTATACCTTCTCTAATGTCTTTTATCCAAAGATAATGGGTAATTCCATCTGGAGACTTGATTCTGTTTGCTCACATAAGTAACACAAGTAAAGACTCTGATCAGTGTTAAGATGCTTATTTCGGCCAGGTGCTTAGAATTTAATCCATGCTATGTCAGAGACTTTTTACTTAATACCTCTCCTTCACAGGAGATTTCCACATCATCTCAGCTTATCAGATAAACACTGTTGATCGTGCAGGGTAAGTAATTACTAGGAGCAACAACAGATGATGAAGGAAGATGCCAATTTCAGTACCATTTGTTTGTAGCAGAGCTGTGTGGCAGTGATTTGGCATATGGTTGGCAAATGCCCTGGTCAAAATGATTCGTATCTTAGAGTAATTGCTTCCTCTATTTGGTCTTTGAGCATAATATTTGCCTCAAAATAAAGATAAAATAAATGGAGCGTCTAATCTTATCCAGTGCTTTGAAACTCAGCCAAATAAGAGAAATAAGATTTGATTTTAGTATTTTATCACGATAAAGATACATACTCTTGTAGAGAATAAAAGCTTTGTTGAATTAGAAATTAGTCCAAATCAACCATGTATGAAAAAGTTTTTATAAAATGGGTAACCATGGGTGTATCTATGGAAAATTGCACCTATGGCAAGCACTGGATATTGGTATACCTATCAAATCACCATAGTCCTACAAATGGCCTGCTGACCAATCAGCCAGCTGAGAAGGCTACAGATTTTTCTCACTTTACTTGTCTATATGTCTGTCTATGCTTGTCTCCGGTTGCTCCTGGTCACATTTTTGGTACTGCAACCTTTGAAATTAGCATGTGTATTCCACAACACTATATATTTTTTTTTAAAGTGCTTTTTGGGGTCTTTAAGGTAATTTTGGATCAACAATGCAAAAATCTTATGCTGGTATTTTCTTAAAGATAATTTTAGATAAAAGATCTATTTCTTTTAGATAATTTTAGATAAAAGATCTATATTTTGAGATAATTAGTTCTGGTACACATAAAGGCTACAGTCAAAGTTGAAGTTGACTTTAACAACTAGAACAACCCTCACCCTATTTTAAGGAGTAAACTCTTCAGGTTGTCTATCCTATCACTTCAAAACAAACAGATATAAAATTAACATTTCCCTACCATGATTTGTAATCAGAACCCACTGATTAATAGGCGACTCTCTTACTAACTCAGCCAAACTCCTAATCATTTACAAATTTATCTTTTATATATACAATGCAAAAGTTACAGTAATCATCTCGGAAAGATAGGAGTTTGTCCCTCCGGTAGCAAGACTTGTTTTTTAAGTTTATCTCTTAGTTAAGTCTTTCCTTTTTTTCTATTTCTTTCTTGTCTTGCAAGAATTTACAAATTTGAAAAAAATGAAACCATTCTTTACCAGCAAGAAAGCAGAGACTATAAGTCTCGGATTCACAATGCATCGATAGTGCAGTAAAAAATAGAACTCTACACATGGAAAGTTAATGTTTTTGTGCACCAGTGTAGAACAATCGTTAGCGATCTTGGCTCACTGTCCATTTGCAAGTGTGGTGAGTGCGATTCACTTCAGATGCACTTTTATCTGTTCTAGACAAAGCTTATATTAAACAATGGGTAGCAGGCTCGTCTTGAGGCCTAGTTAGCTACTGTATGGGTTTGATTCTTTCTGCATGCTCTATTACTGTGGCTTTGTACGAGAATAAGTTACCCGGAGTAAACAAATGGTTCCTTCATTTTTTTTCCTTCTCCTCCTATGAGTTTTTTTTCTTTTTTCTCTCTTCATTTCTTTTTTCTTTTCTTTTTTTTCGTCTAGTGCATTTTGCCTGGGTTCTGGACTTTTTCTTTTCTTTTTCCTTTCTTCTGTCTATTCCTCCCACCTTTCATTATTTTTATCTTTACCTTTTCCTGTCTTTCGCCTTGTCTTTCTACATTCTGTCTCCCCTTTTTTCCTTCTTTTCCCCCCTTTTATATTCTCCTTTATAAGTTCCACTCTTCGTTTTTGCTCATGTCTAAGGGTTCAAACCAGATATGCCTTTCATATTTTGCTTGCATAACCCTAAGGAGTTTCCAACAACAAATGTTTTCTCCTGATAGTCACCTACGGAGCTAAAACATGAAACCTGACCAGATAGTCGGCTCTCAAACTAAGAAGAATCCAATGTACCCATGAAAGAAAGCCAAAGACTGCATCGTATATTAAAGAAAAAAACCGGAGTCACAGATATCATAGAAACTATTTGAAAACAGTGTCCGGCAAAATATAAGATGGCTTGACAATCAAGACTGGTTTAGGAGATACTGGTGCTGCAATATCTGTGAAAGCGAGGTTTGTTGAAGGTCTATGTCCAATAATGGACCCTAAAAGGCTGATGATATAGATCATGAGGATGGTGTAGTTCATGTATTGCTCATCTAAAGTAGGTGGGTCCCCAAAGCATTATAAATTGTAGCAAAGATCACAGGTGTATTAATGAAATTCTGAAAAAATCAATTGCAATGATTTGAGGGGAAAATATACAAGAATAAAATAACCAATATAGAATAGGGTTGATTGCTTGACTAGATTTTAAGATGATATTTCTTTTCATTTGAAATACAGGGAAAAATATGTTTGTCTACAGTAGGTTCTGTTACCTGCCAATTTCAGTTCAAAGGTCAAGTGGATGTTCAATCATCTTTCTTACCCCATAAAGGTGTTGGAAGCCTGTTTAAATTCATAAGCATATCTTGGGAAAGTTGGAGTATGGATGACAAAAAATGACAAAACCAAAAATTACCCATTATGTCAGTATATCACCAATATTAAAACACTATTAAATCATGGGCAACACTCTAGTATATATATATATATATATATATATATATATATATATACACATGTATATGTTTTATTTTGGAAATCCTTGTAATGGTTACATGGTAAACAACTGACAAACCCAACGAGAGACAATTTATACATTGAATAAAAATAGTAAAGTATAGGGGAAATAGGGAAAAAAAAAATTGTAAGATTACAAAAATTGTGTTGACAGATATTGGGAAATAGGTGACTGAAGAAACACAAAAAAATCTATCAAAAAGTTTTTTGATGTTTAGTGTTTGAAGCTGTAAAGCTTTCCAGACTATATATTTTGGAAAGTATAAACATTTTTTTGTCTGTTCATTTTTCTAGTAAGTTTTTCAAGTATTCTGATGTTGGTTTTTTAGTCAGCTCAAATTCACGTTGCATTATTTTCATTTTGAGTACTTTCAACTGTTGCTAGTCTCGTTCAAGGTTGGTTCTAACACTGCTGCATTTGTCTCAATTTCCAATGGTATTAATACTGTCTCATATTAGTTACTCTATTTCAGTTTGTATGAGGTGGTTGTTTTATTTGACTTGGGTAAATGGAAGTTTTCATCTTATAGACATTTTACACTCATTTGAACCAATTATAGAAATATCAGAAAACTCTGAAAGCTTACAAGAAAAATAAAGAGACAAAAAAAATGTCTATTCTTTTCAATACTTGTCTAATTGAAATCAGATGCTACTTAAATACACATCATATATATATATATATAAACACATTACTGTAGAGGTGTATGGATATATACACATACACATAATTGGTGTTTAAACACATTTTGTGGTAATAATTTTGAAATCTTCTGATTACGACAAGTAAGATATCAAAATAAAGTTAGAATTAAGATGTTAAAATTACCAAAGAAATTACCTTCTAAATCTTTATGCCACGAGATGAAAACCAACCACAGGAATAAGCTGGATACAGAAGAAGCTACTCCAACACCATTCAGTGGATCAACTAGAGAGAAAGCAGCAGTATATAAAATGTCACTTGCTGTAGCATTTGTCGACTTCAAGAAAGCCTTCAACTCAGTGGAAATCCATCTTTAAGGTTAATGATGCTATCATTCAACAAGGCATAGATCCTGTATGTGTCAAAGTAACATGCCCAGCCCTTTTAGCTCAAAAAGAAGTAAGACAAAGCGATAACAGCTCACCCAAACTCTTCACGGCCTGCTTTAGGATGATCTTCAGGAATCTGGAAAAATAAAGAAATCAGAATAGATGGTGATAACTGAGCAACCTCAGTTTTTGCAGCCGACATTGTCCTCTTTCGCAGAGAACCTTCATGACCTCTAACTAATGCTAAACAAACTGAATGGTGAAAACAAGAAAGCTGGTCTCCGAATGAACTTCAGCAAAACAAATGTCATGTACAATGAACATGTTGAGGACAAAGACACAGCAATCAAAATTGAAAACTGGAGAAAGTAGACCACTACATTTACCTCGGGCAGCGAGTCTCCATGAAGTCATTAAGTGAAGAAGAAGAAATCAAAAGAAGAACCACTAAGATGGCAAGCTTTTGGAAGAGTAAGCTCAACTTTCAAGAACAAGAAAAATCCTGCTGGTCCTAAAAAATGGGTATACAATAAATGATAATCATCTATGGAGCTGAAACATTGAACCTAACCAGAAGATAGACCCTCAAACCAAGAACCATGCAAAGGGTACATGAGAGAATCATGCTCAATTTCACATGGAGAGATCACAAGACACAAAATATCAGAGGAAAAACAGCAGTCAGGGATATCATAGGATCCATTAGAAAATTCAAATGGCAATGGACTGGTTATGTTGCCATAATAGCAGACAACCACTGGATATCACAACTCACAGCGTCAATCACTAGAAATCATATGCAAATCCGTAGCCAACAAAATATATGATAGTATGACTAGCAAGTTAATAGAGTATTGGCTTTACGACGCCCATGATAGAGATGTCTGGCGGATCCTAGCGAATGTCTATGTCCTTCGACAGACACTAAAAAGCTGATGATCATCATTACCACAGAGTTTTTTTATCCGACAAATTCATCATTGGAATAGATGTAATAATTAGTGACCTTTCAATTTTCATTTTCTTCTCATTATTTGACGTTCGATTTCTTCAATCAAGCAATAAATATCAATAGCTCAATAAAAAAAATGAAAACATTGGAAGAATTTAAATCAAAACTTAGGGTTCAGCAGGGCTGAGCAGGGTTCTAAATTTTGCTCTCATCAACTTCAGATTAACAATAGTATAATGTTTCTCTGGCAGCAGAGAATAGGGTCAGAGACCCCCCCGGATATTAATAGAGGTTTTGAATAAGCTCCATGTTAACTTTGGCCCCAGAATTGATTAATCATAATTAATTGATTCTATAATTAATTTACTTTCAAATACACACAAGGGCATTTCAGTGATTGTTTATTGCTCTGATTTTATGGGTTCCACTTCTGCTCAAGTTGACGGAGGTTGACTTTTCATCAGTAAAATTCAATAAATGAACATTTATTTTGATATAAACTGGAATGTATTGCTCTCTGTTCAAATTCATGAAGGTTGCTAGTAATTAAAATGCATGTGTTTATCACAATAATTCATATCAGTTCCACAAGCTCAGTAATCTAAATGCCAGCTTGTTCATCTGTTGCCATAATTTATTGGTTTCAACCCATCTATTAGTTTATATTACTCAATTGGTTTCTGTCTATACCATTTTATTTATATCCGCATAGATTTCCGTCTGCACAGATCTGTTTTCGAGATCTGTCCAGAAAGTATCCAGCCATTCATAATATAGTAATGAAAAGATAGCTTGCCTAGGGAAATGACACCTTGCTTGTCTTCGCAGTACTCCCCTTGGGACTTCAAGTATTTATCCCTGCATCCTCTCCACTGGTCAAAACAGTCAGCAAATTCTTTTTTTTTTTTTTTATATCGTCATCAACTGCCTTGTTGGGCTCTCCTTAATCTTGTACACAGTCTGAAATCTCTTAGGGAAAAGTCAGAAGTTGCTCAGAGCTAAATTTGGACTGTAGTAGGAACTGACAAACCTGTGTGACGCGATGTTTCACCAAAAAAACCTTGTATGAAATGTGAAGAATGACTTGCTTGATCATAGTAAATGTGATGGGTACCCAGTACACAAGCCCAATCAATCAATTTATCAATCAATACACACACACGCACATATATATATATATATATATATATATATATATATATATATATATACACACACACATATATTCTATGTACATATAATGGTTCTTTTTGAGAAAACATGGAACTATTAATTGTAATATGTTTTTTTGACTTCAGTTTTATACTGCCTACGTCTCTCTCCCTATATGTGTATATATATGATTATAAATAGCATAAATATTTTATTGAAACTCTTATTTGAAATGATCCTCTGTTATTGCGTGGTGGATGTAACCCCCTTTTTTCTAATTGTTTATTCTACTTACATTGTCTAGGCTAAATAATACATTAACTGTACAATAATTGGAGATCATTTTAAATGAGAATTTCAATATAATACAATGCAATTAATAAGCATTCTGTTGGATCAAATATCCATTTCTTAATATCACATACACACACACACACACACACACACACACACACACACACATATATATATATATATATATTAGGTATGGAGCACACTTTTTATATATACCATAACCTTTGAACAGTAATCTTCATCTTAATTGTTACTGCTTTTAATTGCAACTTGACTCAGGCTGGGTACTTTTCAACAATGAGTAAATAAATAAGCAGCATGCATCAGAATAAAGAGTAACTTCCAGGTGAGAATCAAACCCACAACCCTCTATATAGGATAGCTTACTTAATGCGTAACCATTATTACCGCTGAACTACTGGAACTTACTGGCAAGCATCAGTCTGAATCAAACCCTTTAACTCATACAAATTCATAGCATCATCATTTAGTCATCAAAATATTTCCTCTGATTTTCTCTCATCTTATACCTTCTTTCAGCTAAATTGAGTTATCCATCATAAAAATAGGTTATGGTTTTTATTCAATCAATTCTTTTCTGTCATGAATAAGAAACATGGACAAGAGAAGAAGTATTGCATGAAAAAAGATGATAATCTCAAGTCTGGAGAATATACAAAATGTGGGAGAACTTCTCAAACTAGTAGGAATTGATATGCAGTGTGGCCAATTTAGCACTTTTTGAATGAAAATCAGCGTGTTTCTTGTTTTGACAATGTGAAAAAGCACTAAATTAGGCATGCTAAAGCATTTTAGCCGTTTTTAGCATCTTTTATTGTGTTTTGGCCATTATTGGCTTTTTTAAAAGTTGGCAACACTGTTGATATGTTGAGTTTATTTTGTGAGATCCCCCCACCCAAACTCTAACACATAAAGGTTAGGGTCAGAATTTCAATTTTTTATAATGGAGACTAATGGAGAAGATGTAGCATTTTTCAAGTCTGTGTGTCGGGGAACAAATAAGAGAAAATGCATCAATCTTCTTTCCCTTCTTTTCAGGCTTCCGTATTTAAAAATTATGAGCATTGGCTTTTGATGGGGGCTAATGAAAAAGACACTTGGGAGCTTTCGCATGAACCTAATATTTTCTTTGCTATTCCATTCTGGTTCAGGTGGTTGTATCCCTATATTTCTTACTTTTTTTCTATC
This sequence comes from Thysanoteuthis rhombus, assembly GCA_963457665.1. Taxonomy (NCBI): domain Eukaryota; kingdom Metazoa; phylum Mollusca; class Cephalopoda; order Oegopsida; family Thysanoteuthidae; genus Thysanoteuthis; species Thysanoteuthis major. Next base: position 32,608,483 of record OY735219.1, read on the forward strand.
GGATGATTCCATCTTTTCCTGGATAATTAGTTCCATGTCACGCCATGTTAGATTTGATTTTTTTTTGTTTTAATACGCACAAAATCTTCTATCATATTTGATTGTGAATTGCAGTGAATAGCAGAAAATCCCATCATATGAGATATGAATGAGAAGAGTTTGCATGGAACGGAGGTTGATTAAAAATTTGAATGAAATCCTTACTGCATCGTTATTGAGCATTCAGGGGCTTAGATATAAAATGAAAAAATACCAAAATAATACCCACTCACTTTCATTCCAAAGTACTTAATATAAGATTTATGCCTCAAATAATGGTTCCATTGTTCATTGCATTTATAGTTTAATTAAGAATGTTGAAAGTTGCTTGACAAAATTTATCGAATAGATTTTAATTATAAGGATCTAACAAATGACTAAGAAATTCAGTGAACAGTTGATATTTTTATATCATCATCATGAGCTGTTATAAGTACACTATGAGTTATTTTTCAGAGCAATTTAGTTCAAGATACAAAGTTTTTTTTCTTTGTTTATTACTCAAGTTGTTTTATTTTTCGTGGTTCCAAAAGCTTTGTATGCATACAAGTTCTCTTAACATGCACACAAATTCGTCTAAATCTCTGAAATGTCGTAGCTCTCCTAAATTTTAGTGAAATATGTCACGTTTGGATTTGAATATTTGATTGAATCTCTCGTATACTAAAAATAGTATAAAACTATATTCAAGGTTTAAACATTATTTCAAATTTTCATTTTTAAATCTGTGATAATTTTTGTTATTCAAAACAATATTTCTTTGTATCCAGATGATTTTTAATTGAAAATGTTTTTGTATATAAATTTCTCACCGATGAGATATTCGCAAGACCTATTAAATCATCTTTGATGAGAAAAAAAAATGCTTTATTGTTCCAAGTGATTTACCTATCGCCTTTTAATTGATTACTTTTTAAAATTTCTGTATATTTTGAGGCTTCAGGCTATTATTAAAATGAACTGCTGATAGTATATTAAAAAGAGAGAATTACATCTCTCATCTTGTGAGTGGCAAAGTGTAAATATTTCTGCTGTCAGCACTTCGTTTATTTTCGCAGGAAAATATCTGCACTCTGACTCATTTAAATGTCAGTCGCAGGCATTTTGTTGGTTCCCCACAATTAATTCTTGGCAGTGCTGAGTGACAGGTCCATTAAAAGATTTACTGAAGATTTCGCAGAGAAGATATTTCAGATCCCAGAAGGTCATTATGTTTTTAGGCAAAATATTTGGCTAATAGGTATATTCAAACCCACCAGAGCCACCTCCATTGCTGTCAGGTAACGGAGAAGTAATTGCTGGACACAATTTCATGTACAAAAAGACAGGATGACAACAGAGAAATAAAAATAAAGTAAAAACACTATTTCTAACTCCTCATATTACTCATAAATAGTCGACACATTTGCCCAAAGCTTTGCTGCAAGGCAGCAGACAGAATGGCTCCATCTTGAAATATTCTATCAGTGTGGCTATTTGTCTCAGAGTAAAAAAAGAATACTTTGGTTATTCTGACAAAATTTTGAAGCAGCAAAGCTACCATGATTCTATTTTTTTATTCGATGAAGCATTGTCAATCATTATTATTATTAATGTTTGACTGGTATTTTCTTCCACCTTAATTTTAGCTGCTTTTTCTCGCAAATGCCCAGGCTGTCAGTCCACGTAGCAATGAAAAACAACTAAAATCAAGATGAAAGAAAATACGAGTCAATTTAAAAGAAAAAAATACAACAACAAAGAGAATGGTTGACAATGCTTCATGTCATGGGAAAAACTTTCTAAAACTTATATTATATGCATGTGCACGTACATAGCTTTATATGTGCAAATACATATGTGAGTCGGTATACTGATAGATATGTGGGCATGTGTATGTATATATATATATAAGACGTATTTGTGTACAAGTATGGGTGGGTGTATACATAGACATACAGAGAAAGCCACTTATTATGATTACTTAGGGACAGTGTATGTTTGATAATACCAACTGCCATATAGCATTAGGTGAAGGAGAAAAAAAAAAGCTGCTTATTGTGATCATTTTGAATAAAATGGTTGGGACTAACTGATTTTGATAGCAATAACGGTTTGATAACTGTGATTATAATAAGCCTCTTCCAGTGTATGTATATGGATGTGTGCATACAGAATATATATATATATATATATATATATATATATATATATATCAGTATATGAGTGTATACATGCTTATACACATGCTGAGGAAGCTGCTTATTGTGATCGCTTTAGGACAGGGTTTTCTGATTATATATGTTGGTGGTTATTTGACAGTATGGAAGTGAAAATTTGAGGAAATGAGTCTCGAAAAATTTTCAAAAAATCATCGCAAAGAGAGGCTTAATGCATTTACTTGATTTATGCCAGCAATCTAAAAGCTATGAAGTGATGCAGAGACCTGTAATAAAAAAAATGTATAACCATTTACATTATGTTCAGGTGTAGAAATGGACTGGAAAATAGCTGGGGCAAGCTGGCTATATGCCGGTTGCACTGAAGGATCATCTCCTAATTATGTCTAGAAAAAATCAGTCATTTTTGTTTTTTGAAGATTACCCCAATAAAAGTTTTTTTCATCATTATCAATCTCCAAATGTCCATCGTTGGACATGGACCTTCCCCAGGATTTTCCACACTTCTCTATTGTGGTCGACACGGAGCCAATACTTTCTTACTTTGTCTAGTTCATCTCTCCATCCAGTACTCTGCCAGCCTCAGTTGTGCATATGATCTCTGCGTATCCATATTGTGAGTTGTGATGTCCAGCATTTGTCTGCCATTCTTGCAACATGGCCAGCCCATTACCATATGAGTTTTTTAATGGATTCTATGATGTCTTCGACTCCTATTTTCTCCCTGATATACTGTGCTGTCTTGTGATCTCTCCATGTGAGGTTGAGCTTGATTCTTTCATGTGCTAGTTGCATGGTTCTCAGTTTGCAAGTTTGTCTCTTGTTAGGTTCCTTGTTTCAGCTCCATAAGTGACTATTGGAAGGATGCATTGGTTGAATACCCTTCTTTTCAGGATTAATTGGATCTTCTTGTTTTTGAAGGTTGAACTTGCTCTGCGAAGGACTTGCCATCCTAAAGTAGTTCTTTGCTTGATTTTCTCTTCTTTTGATAGTCTCATGGAAATTTGTTGTCTTAGGTAGATGTAGTGGTCTACTTCCTCCGGATCTGCATCTTTGATTTTGATGTTTGTCTTCTTATATCCGATGTAATTGTTGCACATTATTTTCATCTTGCTGAAGTTCATGTATAGGCCGACTTTCTTGCTTTCTTCATTTAGTTCATCTAGCATTAGTTGGAGGTTGTGTAGGTTCTCTGCAATAAGGGCAATGTCGTCAGCAAATCTGAGGTTGCTTAGATATTCGCTGTCTACTTCGATTGCTTTATTCTCCTAATTTAGTCTTCCGAAGATCATCTTGAGGCAGGCTGTAAAGAGTTTGGATGAGCTGATATTATCTTGTCTTATCCCTCTCTAGAGCTGAAAGGGCTCCGAGTCTTTTTGTAGCCTGATAAAGGAGCTGCCTTGACTGTATATATGTTTTAGCACTTTGACATATACTGGATCTACACCTTGTAGAGTGATGGCCTCCATGACCTTTGGGATTTCCACTGAGTTGGAGACCATTTTGAAGTCGATAAATGCTACAGTTAGTGGCAGCTTATGTTCTGTTACTTTTTCTCCCAGCTGATTTATTGAATGCAGGTGGTCCATGGTTGAATAGCTTCTCGAAAGCCAGTTTGCTCCTGTGGTTGGTTTTCATCTGGCGCTTCTGTGATTTGGTTGATGTTGATTTTCGTTAAAAGTTTGGATATGCAGTTGAGTAGGCTTATAGGTTTGTAGTTGTTGAGGTCTTTTGAGTCTCTTTTTTTGTATAAAAGCATTATGATAGCAGTGTTCCAATCTTCCAGGACTTTACTTTGTTCAAGGCATAAGTTGAATAAAATAGCCAGTTTCCTTGCAATAATCTTATCCACTTTTTTGAGTAGATCAAGGGTGACGTTGTATGGTCCTGGGGCCTTTCCTTTCTTTGTTTTTTTGGTGGCTTGCTTTACCTCCCCTGAGGTTACTTCTGGGAAACCCTCAAGCTGATTGCTCGCATCTTACATATTCTGTTCGTTGTTTTGTAGTCCTTGTTTGGAGGAATAGAGTTTTTGGTAGAATTTTTGGGCATGTTCAACCATTTTGTCTCTGTTTGTTGTTAGGTTTCCATTTCCCTTGAGTAAAGGTTTTTAGTGGGCGGTTTCAACTTGAAATGTGAGCCTCCGCTAAACTGATCTCTTAGTTTATACTGGGAAGCATTAAAACTTTTTATAGTTATCACTATCCCCCCAAAAGTGAGAAAAACTTATTCATTGATCATCCTTTTTTTCCTTATCTTTTAATTGATTTACCCAAACAGGGCATGCTGTCAAAAGTGATGGTTTCGATTGAGTGACCAACTTGCCCTGTTGCTTCTTTTTTTTTTGACTAAGTTTGTCCACGCTGCCTTCAATAGAATAAAGTCCTGAGGTCATCTTTTATGTGTTAGTATACTTTTTTTAGAATCACTTTAGATATCTGGGTATAGATGAAATAAACTAATTTCACAAAGACATAGACCTTGGTGTTAATAATGCATTGATAATTCTTCCTTTTGTTTTTGATAGGATAAGTAGGTAATGTTTTCTTTTCATATTTCCTGAAAATTCAATCAAAAAAATTAAATTTAACCATTTTTTGAAAATATTTCTCAACTGCTTTGCTAGAGAAATTGTTGAAAAGTTGACAGCATTATGAATATCCAGAAAATTTCATCAATTAAAATGATTTCAGTTTTGTATTTGAATATAAAAAAACAGGTTACTCATTTTATGCCCAAGAAAATTAATGATTTCCTAGAATTATTTTTAATGAGATGAAGCATTATTATCATAATCATCATTATCATCATTGGCCTTTTAGCATCTGTCGTTGGACAAAGACTTTCCAAAGATTTGCCTGACCTCTCTATCATGGGCTTCACGAAGCTAATACTTGCTGAACTCGTCTAGTTCAGCATGCCATCTCATATTTTGCCGACTGTATTTACGTATCAACATGGCTAACTCATTGCCATTTGAGTAAATAGTTGTCAATTTTTGATTAGTATTTCTTAATTTTTGTTGCTTTTCATCCCAGCTATTCAAATCCAGTGGCGGACCTAGATTTTGGGGGCCCTGAAGCTCTAACTGCTACAGGGGCCCTGGAGCTTTAACCATTATCAGGGCCCTTTTAGAACCAGTGACAATATGGCAACATCCAACAAGATCCAAATAGACTTTCTGCCCTTGCTTGGACCTTGAGTCCTAAAGCATGGAGAGCAAGGAAGATGAGGTGCAGTTCTTGAAAATGGGGCCTTGCAGTGAGCCCCTTCCCACCAGCAACAAGGTCTAGGTAACCACTATTATCCTCAAAGGGGTTTGAGAGAATTCATGGCTATCTATTTACTTTTTGCTTTGAAAGCAATTTTGGAGGCTATTCCAAAGTTTATTTTGGTATCAACAGATTTCAATAACAGAATCACAAAAGTTTTTTAAGTAATGTAGTTGTTAACATTGGTAAAAAATGAATTGTTTTTATTTCAGCAAGTCTATGATAAGGTTTCAAGATACAGTCACCAAAAACGTAAAACTTAAATTTCATTTACAAGCATACTACAATCAATATGATATTATATTTCAGGCACCTATAAGAATACATACTACATGAAGCACATTTTACAAAATACCCTTTTTTCTGTTTTTCTAACAACATATTTTTTTGCCATTGGAGAGCTTTATTGCAATGTCATTTTTAGAGAAAACATACTTAAAGGATTTAAGCACTCCCCAGTACCAGTAAATGGAGATTCATTCTTTATAAAGAATAGCTTTGAGAAATCCTTTTCTGCTAAACAGCTCATAATAGGCATTGTTAAGTATAGCTTAAGTGCAACAGTAATATCAGGGAACATTTCTATTAGGTATGCCTTGCAAATGAGCTGAAGAACTTCTGTATATTATATTTTAGATGACATGTTTTCTTCTCTGTTCTGGGATTTCCTAAAATGCAAATATTCTTTGAGCTGGTAATAGTAGTTTACTAATTTCTGGTTGATATTATCTTAGTAATGCAATATTATAAAATTAATATTGTCCTCATTAATTTCAGAATTATTCATCAATTCTGAGAAGAACTTGATCCTTTTTACAATCTGCGCATATTGGTAAATTCTCTTGTGTAACTGGATTATCAAGCAGTGTAGACTTTATTTTGAACTTCTATCCTGAATTTGTCAGCTCCTCTAAAAAGAACACTACCACTTGTTCCATCTGGAAATTTCTTTGTAACAATGCATTTGGAAGCATCAGAATAACTTGAGGTGATATTTTCACATGAAACTTTTGCTTCTGATTCATTGTGTGCAATCCAGTTAGCTGAATTTTCTCAGAGTTTTTTAACAAATGAAAGTTAAGATGATACCAGATGATAACCTCCAAATACATCAAAACCAGACAGCTGTTAAAATAGCATCTTCCAAATTCACCAACTTGTGGTATAAATTCTTTGCATCTCGTACACATTCAGGCTTCTCTTCCGAGTCTTCAAAAATACGTTTGAGAGTTTGTAAAATACTCATATATACATAAATGAAGGAGGCTACACTGGCTATTAAATCTTTGATATATTTTTTTTTGCTTTTGAAATCTCAGTTTACAGAAAGAAATATACATTTTTAATTATGTAACAATGTTGAAAAGAGAAAAATAAAAATAAACTATTCATAAAAAGTCAAACTTTACAATTTTTTTACAACATGAGATTAAAAATTACGGTGTTCAGATTTTTATTTTTGAGTCATTGTAGTTTAATCTATTGAAACCAGATGGCAAAACTGCTTAAGAATGAGTAAAGAGTACATGGATGGGATCATATTGAATGAAGGACCTAGCTCAACGGTGTTCCTTAGCACCTATAAATGGAACGTTGCTATCACCAAGAAGCACGTTGACTCAGAAATCATTGCACTTAGCGACTTCTCTGTTATCGCTCTGTTAGATCTTTACAATAACTGCTTCATTTCTCTTGAAAAATTCACTCATTGAAAAAAGGTTGCTTCTGGGAGTCTTCCAGAATCAAGAACAACAGAGCTTAGGCTTCTAAAGTTTCATAGTTGATCTGCCAACACTCAGACTATCAGCCTACAACTAAATAATACGGATCACAAAATAAAAAAAATAAATGTAAGACACTCAAATTAGCAACTTTTTACCTCAAGAAACCTACCCTTAAATGAGAACTACTCTTCTGATTAATCTGCCAGAGATTTTACATGATGAAAGAAAAAAATATACATAGGCCTGCTGATCATATTTCCTCTTCTTTCTTTCTTTTATTGTATATGTAGACATTGCAGAAAACAGGTTATGTTTGCTGATTCTTTGATCCTTAAGCCAGTGTATATTAATTTATTTGACCGACTTCTTTCCTGATCGAAGAAATATTTTTAGAGCAGAAAAAATTTATAACGTTTAGGGGTGATGAAGGTAAATCATCAAATTCATGAATAGAAAATAGTTAAAAACTATACAAATATAAAATTATATTCTTTTTTTTGATTGAAATATTCTTTATCAAATATAAATCTAACTGGATTGGCCTCTGTTTGATGGAACCAAGCAAAAGCTTTTCAAGCATGCTTTATCATGATCATCATCATCAGCAGCAGCATTTTATCGTCTGTTGTTGGACATAAACTTTCCCCATGATTTGCCAGACTTCTCGCGGAGTCAATATTTTCTAAACTCATCTAGTTCACCTCTCCATCTTGGCTAAAATTCTGCATTTAATCTCTAGGGATTTATGTTGTGAGTTGAGATGTCCAGCAGTTGTCTGCCATTATTGCAACATGACCAGCCCATTGCCATTTGAGTTTTCTAATGGATTCTATGATATTTCTGCCTCCTATTTTCTCTTAAATTCATTGGGCTGTCTTGTGATCTCTTCATGAGATGATGAGTTTGATTCTCTCATGTACACATTAAATAGTTCTTAGTTTTGGGGTCAGTCTCATGGTTAGGTTCCTTGTTTCAGCTCCATAAGTGACTATCGGAAAGATACATTGGTTGTATTCTTCATAATACTAATGGGATTTCCTTGTTCTTGATGTTTAAGCTTACCCAGCTAAAAGCTTGCCATCTAAGAGATATTTGTGTGGACAGTCATACCAATAGACGAACAAATAAACAAATGATTTAAAAACAAATAAACCAACACACGGACAGACATAACCAAAAACATATACCCCTTTTTAACTTTGTTGACTGTGGTGAATTAAGAGTTTACATCTCCAACAGATTCAAAAGTTTTCCGAATTAAAAAGCAAATTCAGTTGGAAATTGGAACAGTGATTCAGCATCCATACATTTTAAGAAGTGATCATCATTCAGAAAGTTTGCTGGATAATTGATCTAATCCTTTTTGTTCAATCTTGGAATCTAAAAGAATAGTTGCTATAGGAAGCCTACAACATGTCAGACGAGTTGCTGAATGATTTCAAAGGATTCGTTTACAGAATCCGGGTAAATAGCACAACTATCTTCCAAAAGTTTGTCCCATTTTTCATTAGGCAACCATTTTTAACTATTAGTATTGACTCGCACAAACCATGTCTCATTTCTTATTAAGATTTGTGTAAACTGCTGGCAGAATAATGGTAACATTATGAAAAAAAAATTACTATTTAAAAGACTAGTAACTGTTTAAGTAATAATAATAATGGCAGTAAAATGTTGAAGGAGCAAAGATTAAAATTGGTCACATGAAGTTTACATTTGCACAAGCATTCAGTGTGCAAATACGTTCGTTGCAGGAAAAAAATTACTTAGAGCAAACAATACCTTGAATAATGCAGTTTTGATTAGTATTGGTTTTGATGAAGTTCCATGAAGCTATTGCTGTAGATACTAATTTAATTACATATAAACTCAAAAAAAAAACAAGTTAAATTATGACAAGACCTTGAGCAATGCGGTTTTGAGCTGTAAAGAAAAGTTTTGAATGAATTAACTTCACTAATCAAAGTAAACCTGTATAAAATCCTTATGCGCACTATTAAAAATTGAAGGGAACATTGAAAGACGGGTTACTGGATGCCATGCATCAAATTTGATTCAGACACAGTTGAAAGCTAAAAATGTTCCTCTGCACTTAAATCTCTCCATTGAAAGATTAAGATCACTGGGAAATCTAAAAGTTGTTTTAATCCACCTTGCTGCCAAATAGATAGAGGAATGAATACAATAATCTTTTTGGAAGAATATTTGGATCTCAATATTCATGAGGTGTATCTTGGCTGTCAGATTTCAGGGGATCAGCAGGGTGACTGCGTACCATTCCTGCGAGATGGTGAATCCTGGTACTGAACTCAGATCGATGGTAAAATGCAATACTGTGGATCAGGGATGAAGAAAATGACAAAAAGCTTTATAAAGTTAATATCCTGGATATCAGCTCAAAAAATTCTTCATCTCCTCTGCAATAAAGGAAAAGAGGTTAGTTATCTTTGTTGAAGATTACAAACTGTCAACAACTGAATCTAGCCTGTCAAAAATTTTACATTGGTTAAATTACAATTGTAAAGAATATTCTTTTTTTACCTCTGATTTTTAAAGATTTTTTTTTTTGATAAATGAGGTCTGAACAGAAAGTCTTCAGGAACCATTTGTGTAGCCTTTATGTAACTTGGCAACCAATCAGATGGGACCTCATTGAGCATAGGTGAACATACCCTCATCTGTGTGGTAACACAGGCAGCAGTGAGATTCCATTGTCTTCCAAGTTCATGATTGTAAATACGCTTTTATCATGTTAACTAGCATATTATTGGCAAAAAATAACAGGATTATTGAATGTTACTTCTACCCAGAATTAGAGTATCTGTGCTCTCGGTTTAGGATTTGAAAGTCACTCCCCAGCAACTCTGCTTAGAAAACTGCTTCTATGCAAATAAAAAAAATATTCATGTAGATACACATTGTGTATTATATAAGCAAATCATTTAGTTCATTTATTTTAATCATTTATTACTTGTTAGTTAGACTGTAGAGTCACTGATATAAGAAGATATTTTAATCTACAAAAGACTTAGCAATGAAAATTGCATAAAAAATATGAGTATAAATATTCAACATGGCTCTAATATTTTACAAATTTTTTTTAAAACTTGAAAGAATTGGCATTGATGTTAAAAAATCCCAAGTTATTAGTTATTTCAACAGAAGAGAGATGGAAGTGTAAAGTGTAAACAGAGGACAACTCTGTTCTACCAACACTGTTAATGGAATACCAAAAGGAATTTGATGCCAAAAAATGAAAAGAAAATCTATCTGAAAGTATACTAGCTCTGTCCAGAAAGAATCCAACCATAATGAAAATAACTTCAGTGGACTTACTCAGGTAATAGTTGCTAACAAACATTGCACTATCAAAATCTTTCAGTCCATCCCCCTACAGTCTAGATTTGGTTATCTGCCACTTTTGGCTTTTCCCAAAGAGATTTAAGGCCATGAAGAAGATTAAGGAGGGTATGGTGAGGCAACAGGTGGTGATCCCAAAAGAGGACTTTCCAACCTTTTTTCAAAGGTGGGAAGGATGTTGCTATTTGTTAGTAATATCCAAAGGGGGAAACTTTGATGCAGACTAATGCACCATTACTCCAAGTAAGATATTTTTTTTTGTTTATACTGAATGGCCGGATACTTTCTGAACAGACCACACATGAACACTTTGTGAAATGAATGGCGAATGAGCAACAAAAAGGAAGAAAAATGCTTGAAATTGAAATGATTCAAATTGTTCCTACCAATATGTAATATCAATATAGGTTTCTTCAGTTTTCATGTTGGTTAGGCTGGCTAGGAATGTATCACTAATACATGCCATACCAATGGGACTAGTGAGTTGAAAAATTAGAAGCATTTACTCTTTATAAAGTCTTGAAAAAAATTTTTCTTTGTTCTTCTAAAAATTCCACCCTAAATAAGTTTTTAGTTGGTGGAGTAAATTTGCAATGTAAGTTTATGCTAAATCAATCCCTTAGTTAGTGTCTGGCAACATTCCTGCTTTTTTTTGAAAATTTGGACCTTCTTTGAGATCCCTGCAGTTTATTTCCAGTCTTCTAATTGATCACCCCCAACATGGCATGCTGCCAAAAGATATTGGTCATATGACAGTTTTTAGTTTTATCTTAAAGTTTGAAATGTTTTCTAAAACTTCACTTTGTAAGGGGATGCTAAGTTCTGATAGAAAGAGTCCCACCTACACATTCAATGCAAATAAGAATGTTTTGTGGAAAACTGGATCTCATCTGCTTCAGCGGATTCGTCTCGATGTATTCCTTCTATCAAGAGGCGTTCCATAGAAACCTTATTGTCCACAAATCTTTGTCTCTATACACTACTCTGATTTCAAACCTAAGTACCATTTTCCATTTAACTAAACATTTTCAATAGGTAATTTTCTATGTGCTCTGTAAGCCTCAAGACCTGTCACCTGGGTTTCATATTGTTTAAGCATGATTTAACCAATGGCTTCTGTCACTCGAGTTGCTAAAGATGTCAGATTGACACTAATGCCTGAACTGTCATTACGGGCAAATGGAATACACTTGAACATTCATTCTTTCATTTGTCAGCCTGTTACAAGCATAAATGGTTGTGTGGCAAGTAGTCACCTGTGAGTTGACTTTGTGCCACTTCCAGCAAAGGAAGGAATATGGTTGATGGCTTCCATGACTAACAAACAAGAATTATAACCTGATATATGTATGGGTGATAACATGACAAAACTTCAACATGTCTCCTCGGGATAGTTGACGTGCATTTATCTTCTGCTGCCAACAAAGATTTCATCTGAGAGAATAGGAACTTAATCTGACTGGAAAATTTAAGAGTTACACCTTACACTCTTCCTGTTGTTGACAGGCTCAGAACTTCAGATACTTTTATTTCTATTCTCTCTTGACCAAGATGGCATTAATCTGAAAGGTTTTAAGGAGAAGACAGTCGGCTATAATAAAGCTATTCCCGTTTTGACTTAATGTAGTTTAAGAAGGTATTTCTAAGAAATATCAAACTTTTAGAATATTTCTAGAAACAGTTACATCACCAATCAGAGGGGACCTTACTGAGCATGCGTGGAAAGAAGTCAGCAGTGAGACTCTATTGAATGAGCTTGTATACTGTGTGACATTCACAATGACTGAACCTATTCATTCTTCACACTTTGCACAAGGAATTTTGGTAAAACATTGCATCATACTGGTCTGTCTTTGAGATTTGGCTCTCTGTGACTAGAACATGGACGAGATTAAGGAAAATGCAACAAGGCATCTGTTGAAAAGAAGACTCTGCAGATTATTTTGAACATTGGAAAATTCATTGGGATAAGTGTTTAAGGTCTCAACGGAAGTACTTTGAAGGAGTATGGAGCCATCATCCTAGGTAGGCTAGCTATTTTTTCATTGATTTCATATGGTTGGATATTTTTTTAGCAGCCCTCATGTGTATCTAGTTCCATACTTTTTTCTCTAGCATATCAGTTGATATTTACTTTACTTATATCCAAGTCTGGCACAAGGGCGCAATGTAGACAGGGATGAAGATAAGCTATTTGAGATCCTTGAATTATTACTTTGGTTCAAACATTTACCACTAATGTTGGGAAGTACACAACTGTCTCAGCAATAAAGCAACAAGATCTTATGCTTTTTCATTAGTCCCCATCAAAAGCTAATGTCCTTCATTTAAAAAGAAAGACGGACTGCAATTTTTTTCTTCACAATTAAAAACTCAGTTCAGTATTGTTAGTTTGGTGTCAGAATTTAACTGCAATTTGATCTTGGAAGATTAGAACATTTCAACATTTCTTCCAAAGCAATATTGTAGTTCTTTTTGTAATTAGGTTCCAGATCAGTCAATTTGTCTGATTTTTGCATCTTTGTATAAAGAAGTGAATAATGTTGTGGAAAGTTTGCAATAAAAAAACTAAAAAAAAAAACTAGCATTATAAGGCAAAGCATCTGGGGGGGCTTTTGGATAGTACCTCCTGAATTATTTCTCCCATACATTGGATCCTATGTAATGTCTAGACAGCTTTTGGAACACCTTCATCAGTCTTTTATTGTCTATTGCTGGACATAGACATTTCTTAGGATTCGCCAGGCCTCTTTATCATAAGCATTGTGGAGCCAGTACTTTCTGAAATAGTCTAATTTATTTCTCCATCTCAGTTTTGTATGTGATCTCTGGGGATGCATGTTGTGGGTCATGATGTCCATCAGCTGTGTGCTATTCTTGCAACATGACCAGCCCATTACCATTTGCATTCCCAAATGGATTCTACAATGTCTCAGACTCCAGTTTTTTCCCTGATATATTCTGCTACCTCGGGATCTTGTGAGGTTGAGCATGATTCTCTCATGTGCATATTGCATGCTTCTCAGTTTGAGGGTCAATCTCTTGGTTAGGTTCCATGTTCAAGCTCCATAAGTGACTATCGGGAGGATGCATACGTTGTATACTATATGTATTAGTTGAAACACATTATTTCACAGTAAATACAGTTTCTGTATTCACTCATTATTATGAACAAATATGATTTTAAATGAATGACATCTCTGTATCTCATGTGATGGCCATAAAATCTTTAGAAAAATCTTTTATGAGTCAAACTTTCCTAGAATGATTCTTTGTCTTACCTTTTGAGGTTTTGTGTGCACATTAAGTGTTTATATATCAGAATTAAAAAAAAGCTTGACTCATCCTACTGGTAAATAAACCCTTTAATGCAGCCAACTTCTTGATAAAGCAGTAATTAATAATCACACCAACGCAAATAAAAGCAATATCTGTATCTTTATTTGCATACGTATATCATATAAGGAAATGGATCTGGCATCCTGATTCTAATCAGCCCTACTTATCAGGGTTGGCAACACTCTTCACTGTGCAAGTGTGATAACTCAGATATACGTAAATATATAAACAGGTTGTTAAGACTAACAGTATATGCATCTGTTTTCCTGATATTGCATATTTTCTCTAGAGGAATAGCGATCTGGTATCAGTTATTAACATAAAAAACAGAATCAGCAATCTGAATTCAAATCCAACTCGGGTTTCTTATTTTCACTTTGCAATACCCCACTTAGGAAAAGCAAATATCCTCTTCTCACTCTATATCTTGACAGTAATATCTTGTCACTATCATGCCACAAAAGATAATAGGCAGAAAAAATGATTGAAAAAGCACTCAGATAAATCGTTCTTCAATAACTATTTTATTTGTCCATTTGGTAGCAGCAAAAAGCTGTAAATATTCTTGTCAGTTTTGACCAGGATGCTGATATGATTTCTCAAGTACGTTTTTATTTCTTAAACCATCCATTTTAAGACTATAATTTTCTTCATTGGAAAGTTGAAATATCCATAAAAAATCATATCATATTGATCAGTTGTTTGAAACTGTCAACCAATACTGTCAACATATATTTCTTCAGTTTTTAAGTTGATCAAGCTGGCTTGATATGTATGTATGTATCACTCATACAGTAAAGACCGATAGAGCTAGAAGGCAGAAATCTGACAACATGATGTTTTTTTCAGAAATCCTTGAGGATTTCCTAATAATGCTAGACAAAATTAACGATGAAAGCAAGAAAGTAGGTCTCCATATGAAATTCAGAAGAACAAATGTTATGTACCACAAATATATTGAAGACAAAGATACAACGATCAGAATTGAAAATGCAGAACTTAAGAAAATAGACCTCTACGTCTACCTATGACAAAAAATTCTCATGAAATCCTCAAAAGGAGAGGAAATCAAGTGAAGAATCCCTTTCAGATGGCATGCTTTCAGTAGAACAAGCTCAGCCTCCAAAAACAAGAAAATCCCGTAAGCCCACAAAAGAAGGATATACAACCAATGCATTCTCATGATAGTCACCTATGGAGCAGAACCATGGAACTTAACTAAATGATTGTCCCCCAAACTGAGAACCATGCAACATGCACAGAATCACACTCAACTCAACATAGAGAGATCGCATGAAGCACAGTATATTAGAGACAGAATAGGAGTGTGAAACATCATAAAATCGATTAGAAATCTCAAATGCTAATAGGCTAATCTTGCAGTAAGATTGGCAGATAAACACTGGACATCACAATTTGTAAAATGGATCCTAAGAGACCATAAGTAAAACTGTGGCCAACAAAAAATGAGATTGCGTGATGAACTAGACAAGTTCAGAGAGTATTGGCTCCATGATGCCCATAATAGAGAGATCTGGCTAATCTTGAGGAAGGTCTATGTCCAACAACTGATGCTAAAAGGCTGATGATGATGGATAGATGAAACATTCTTTTTGTTTCTTTTAACCCCCACCTACGATGGGTTTTTAGTGAGGGATTCAATTTTCAATGTAAGTTTATGTTAAACTGGTCCTTTAGTTTGTGTCTGGCAGTGTTCATGCTTGTTTTCTTTGAAAATCCAGTGATCATAGCCCAACAAAACCATATTTCCCATTTTTAATTGATCTCCCTCGATGACATGTTTCCAAAAATATGTTAAGATACTAACCAGACCTTTGGAAGGTATTCATTCAGTTCAGCTTTGTCTCACTCAAGGTCAACCAGGCCTGTAACTCCTTTTGTTTCTTTTTATTTCAAACTGAATAGTTTTTCTTTTGAAGGAATGCATAACACAGATAATTCCCTAATTATCCAAACCTTGTCCCTTAAAATAAAATGTAAATGCTGAAGAAATAAAAAAGATTAGAAAGTCTGGAAAAATATAGAATGCTACTGGTAATGCTGTGTTGCCATAAGACCATTTCTTTCTTTAAAATTTTTATAACAACATCTAAGAGAAAAAGTGTCTAAAACTTATTTGTTTCAAGAAAAAAATGAAGGAATAGTTTTGGTATGAAATTATGGGATATGATTAATTTTGGGGCTGGATGGGCCTCCCCTACCCCTGCCAACTTGGCTCATACGTCTATGCCCTTAGTCCTTGTCAAACATGCCTTTTAATGCATAAATACTCTTTATGTTTGAAGGACTGAGATAGCCATTGTATTCAATTAGTGTTTCCTCTTCTCACTATTTATCCTGATGTATTGCTCAATCTAACAATGATCAAGGATGCAAAGACAACCGATGGACATCATGACTCACAACATGGATCCCCAGAGATCACATGTGAAACCGAGGCCAACAGAACGCAAGATGGAGAGATGAACTAGACAAATTCAGGAAATACTGGCTCCGCGATGCCCATGATAGAGAATTATGATGAATCCAGGGGAAAGACTACGTCCAACGATGGACGTTAACAGACTGATGATGAATGGCAAAAGAAACAGCTACCTTCATTTATCACTGAAATAATTCTTACAATTATTTTATAATGAGTATTTTGTACTTTATAAGCCAGAGAGTATTTTTAAACCCACTTCTTTGCTCCAGTGTCCATAGTTCTGAAAACTCTTTCATGAAGATTATGACATTATGGATTATACATTTATCCCTTCACAAGAAGTAGTTGTAACATAATTATGAAATCCACTGTATAAGAAATGAAGGGAAATAAAGTTAGTTATATCAGAAACTGTCAACATAATTTCTTCAATTTTTAAGTGAGTCTGGTTGACTATCAATCTATCTATCCATGACTTGCGCATACGGTTCACGTTGATGGAGGTAGAGAGCAGAAAATTTAAACATTCATCCCTTATTATGTCAGGAAAAAAAACAGGATTTTTTTTGTATTCTTTAAATCAGTTTGTGTCAGGCAACATACATTTTTGATTTTTGAAGATTCCCAGTTCTTTTCAGTGATCACTGACCAACAAAAAGCAAGAGTAGAAACTTATTCATTGAACAACCCTTTTTCCAAATATTTAACTGATTACCTTCAACACAGCACTCTGCCAAAAGACGTCAGTCAGATGATAGTTTTTATTGAGTGACTTGTCAGACCAGATACTATATATTGCTAGTGGAAGTACCTGACTTGGCCCGAGTTTTAAAATATCTAAAATCAATACTATCACACCAGTCCACTATAATTTGTGTCAATCATTTCAAAAGGATGCTGACAATCTTCAGTTTGTTCAGGAATTTTCTAACCAATTACAAAATCAACTCTTTTCCAACTTTAGAGAAATTAGCAAAAACATGAACATGAATAAACTAATAAAGCACTCAAAATGATATTGTATTCATAAAATTTGAAAAAAACAAACTTTCTACTTCTGTTTTATTCAGTGTCATGTGAAAAGATGTCCCTTTTTGCAATTTTGATCCTATATTGACCTTTGGTAACCTCTGGTGAATTTGGGGGTCTGCACAAACTATCCCAAGTTCCTCCTCAATTCAAATTAACATTTTAGACTAATTTATAGCTCCCAGGGTCCAACGGTTTACTGGCCCATAAAACCTATACAATCAAGCAATCGAGCAAATGATTGTCAACATTATTTGTATTGTATTGGTTTCTATCATGAGTAAAAGTATATTTTGAATGACAAATCCATTTTAGAAGATATTATCAATTTTCATTCTCATTGATGGCAACTTTGATCAAATTTCAATTTCAGAAAACAAAAGACAAGTTTTTAGATTTTGTCATTCTTCTCAGTAGAAAAAAGTAAATTGATTTTATAGGAATCTCTATCAATGTAGGTCTATAGGATTGTTGTTTGAATTGATTGTAATAAAGTTGTATTTCTTTACACTGTATCAAAATGCTCTCAAGTATGGGTTCACATTGTTATATGAAACCATCAACCAAATCTGTCAACATTAATTTCTTCAGTTTTCAAGTTGGCCTGGATGGCTATTTATATATAATACATACTGGCCTCACCAATAGATCTAGAGGGCTGAAAATTTAAGCATTCACTCAATATTATGTCTATAAAAAAGTCTTTTTTTCATTTTAAAAAAATTCCTCTTCTAAATAGGTTTTGAGTTGTGGGGGTTCAAATTGCAATGTAAGTTTATGCTAAATTGGTCCCTTAGTTTGAGCCTCGCAACATTCATGCTTGTTTTTGTAGACATTTTTAGTGATTACTGCCCTAGAAAATGTGAGAATAGTAACTTATCCATTTATAGCCCCTTTTTTCCAATTTTTTATTTGATCACTTCCATCATGGCGTGCTGCCAAGGGATGTTAATCATTTCACGGTTTCTATCGAGTGACTAACCAGATATGTTCTTTTGTGTGTTCATACAATTTTAACAATGTAGAAATTGTGTGGATTAACAAAGCAAAAGATGGGACTTTTCAGTGCCTGAAATAGACATTCTGCACTTTGGGAAATGTCATTAAGCTGTTTTTCAGGAACATTGATCTCTGGACCCACTTCCTCTGCTGTATTTCAGATTGCATTTATTCTCGGGGCCATTATCTGTAATAGAGGTCTTCCATTTCAGTTTCCGAGTGTCAATATAGGCACAGCAGACTTGTGAGAATATAGCAAGGGAAGTAACTCAATCACAACTAAACAATTTCTCTCATTTTATTTGTTGATTTTATCACACACCGTTAGTCACAATTAATTTTTTTCCAAAAATAAAAACGCGATACATACACATATACACACAACTTAACCAAAAGGAGATGACAAGTGTATTAGTCCCGGAAGTCATTGGTAATGAGTTTGTTCTTGGTCATTTTCCACATGGCTGCTATTTTATAACAATAACTGGATCAGTACAAAAAAAATAAATAATCTGAAAATATCCAATTATAAACCTCAGTTTTTTTCAGGGGAATATTACTGTTATCAAGCATTCAATTGATTGTTTCAATGTTTATTACAAAATTTGGGTGTCATATCATAATATTCAAAATGAGTACATTTCCAGCCTTGACTGTCAACATAGGTAAATGATATAGCTAGTTCATGGTTGAAAATCGTGAGAAAAATAGGGAAAAATCAATGCACTTAACTGAAGAATAAGAAAAAGCAATACGTGACACCACATGCTAGCCCTAAAACTGCAGAGTTGATAATACCCTACAATTGTTCTCCCCACTCATTTAGCTTCACTCTCGTAGGTTTCATGTCATCATTTTTTTTTTTTTTTTTGTGGAAAAAATTATGAAAATTGTAATTCATGACTTTTAAAAAAATTAAGAAAATTCTTTTCTATGAAGATCTCCAGAACTACATGGGGACATGTTCAAGAAAATACAACCCAAATGACCCAAATCCAAGAGCTGTACCAGTGACACAAGTTACCAAATAAAACTTTCTATGCTCCTTATGTTACTATACTCAGATACTTTTGAAGTGTACATAATCAGATTTCGATATTCGTTATTATGTCTGTATGATCTCTCAAACCTTAGTAATTCATTGCATTCTACTCAGCACTGAAGAAAAAGTTAAAAATCTTTTAAACCAGGAATACAGTAATTTCAAAGGAATGTTTTTTTTTTAATTTCCAATGTTCAAATAATTTAAGAGAAAAGGGAACAGGTTTCTTGGGAGAATTTTCAATGGAGCATTTCAAGAAAAAATTCACTTGTCTCTCCTGCTTTGCATCAGAATTCAGAGGTCAAATATATTTGATAAGGAAAGGTAAATTTTGATAGGAAGTGGTTTAATTGTTTGTTGAATCTTACTTGATCTATCTTGAGAAACTGTCGAAAAACATGGGTTTCTATCAGTTCTTAAGTTGGTCTGGCTGGTTATGTATGAATCACACATACACGATGCGTCAATTTAGTTGAAGAGCTGAAAATTCAAATACTCATTGAGTCTACAAAAAACATTCTATTGTTTTTTTTCATATCTATCCCAAATAGGTGTTTAGTCCGGGGGTGGGGGGGCAATTTGCAATATACTTTTATGCTAAACTGACCCCTAGCTTGTGCCTACATATGTTTTTTTTAGATTCAGTCTTTTAACTGATTACTGCTAAACAAAAGGTGAGAGATGTAACTTATCCATTGATCAGCCCTTTTTAAAATTTTTTAGTTGATTACCCCCAGCATAACACGGTGCTAAGAGACATTGGTCATGTGACAATTTCTGTTGAGTGACTAACTGGACATGTTTCATTTAATCTGATGTAAAATTTGTGATGATATTGGTGGCCTTTGCTTATCAACTAGTTACTCAATTCTAGGCACATTTCCAGTACCATTTTGCAATAGACCATCTCACCCAAAATTTGTTCTTGGTAATAGACAAAAGTTCAGCACTTTTATAATCTTTGTACACCCCATAATTTTCTTTTCCCTAATCCTACGGGTATGTATACCCCGGTTTGAGAACCCTTGATTTATTCACTTGATGCTTCTGTGTGATTAGGAAAAATAGTTGGAACAGGCGGTTATTTCAGAGTCATTTTTGAAATAACAGGCCTGTTATGTGTAATCATTATGGCTTCCATTTTTAGCAAAGAATTCGCAAATCTTCATAGTTTACTCTTTATTTTCAAAATGAAGAGCTATGTTCTAAATACGTTCACGTAGGGAACGATTTTGCCATTGTCTTGGTTTTATCCAGACTTTATGATTATGTCTTTGACAGAAATTTTTGGCTGTAATTTGGCCTCCTCAAGTTCTTAGGTTTTATTTCCGATTGTGTCATCAGGAAATGTTTGAAAATTCAGTGGAAAAAACAGGAAATTTCTAATCAAGACTTGAGACGACAATTACTAATCACTAAAAATATCCTCATCATCTAAAAAAAAATCAATATCTGCGAAGGAATTCTTTTTCTAGAGTTTAGATTTTTTCCTCCATGAACTTTTCCTTGTTTAATTTTACTTTTTTTATAAAACTTGAGAGGGTTTTTTTTCTGTTAGTTCCCATCAAAGACGGAGGTCCATAAATCTAAAGTACAAAAACCTCAAAATTAAAAAAAAAATAGAAATTAGATCTGAAATTTTTTGTTTCTCACTGAAAAAGACCCAAAATGCTGGGTCTTTTTTAGTAGCAGTTAATGAAAATTTTGGTGTGATGGCGAGTAACAAGAAGCCTTGAAATGATACGTCCCATCTTGCTGAGTTTTTCTTATTTCAAACTCACCACAACAATCACTCTTTCTTTGTGAAAAGCTGCAAAAAATCTGCTTCCTTGATTAATAAGTGACCAAACTGAGTAGAGATAAAAGACTGACCATTCTGGAGAAAGACTGAAATAATTTGATCCTCTAAGATCAAATTGTAGTTAAAATTTGATCCCAAACTAGCATCACAAATTGAGTTTCTACTTTGCGATGAATGAAAATACAACCCAATCTTTTGAAATTGTGGTATCAGCTCATTGTGGGGACTATCAAAAAATCCCAAACTCCTAAAAGGGGAAAGAAAAAAGGATTTGTTTTCCTTTTTCTAATTTTTTTTCTTATTGATTCAGTGTTGGATAGTACAACAACTGGTATCAAACTCCCACCAACTTTCTTACAAAATAGCCCAAAGCATATTAGAAAAAAAGAGCAACAAAGGTATTGGGGATATACAGATTAATATATCGAGTATGAAATTTTGCATTGAGAGTATCCCAGAATATGAAACCACCTTAGAAATAGTGCAGGATTAGTTTGAGTTGACTCAACAGTATGACTAGTTATGAGTTGAGCACACGTACAAATCAAGTACAAATGAAGTCAGTCCTAAACAGAAGTAACATTGTTACTAAATCAGTATTGAGAATTAGTGACAAATTCAACAATTCAATGTACGAAACTATACCATCTTTGAACATATCGAGAGACCCTGGGAAAATAGTGGAATCAAAACAGATGGCAATTATCTGAGCAATCTCAGATTTGCAGATGATATCGCCCTTTTTGCAGAAAACCTACACGACCTTCAACTAATGTGAGATGAAGTTAATGAAGAGACCAAGAAAGTTGGCCAACACATAAACTTCAGTGAAACAAAGGATATGAGCAGCAACCATGTCAAAAACAACTGTCTAAATCAAAGATGGAAAACTGTAGAGAGTAGACCACGACTTCTATCAAGGACAATGTATCTCTATGAAACCCACAAAAGAAGAAGAAATCAAGCAAAGAATTGTTCTAGGATGGCAAGTGTTCAGCAGAGCGAGCTTAACCTTCAAAATGAAGATTATACAACCAATGCATCCTCCAGATAGTTACTTATGGAGCTGAAACATGGAACCTAACCAAGACACAGACCTGCAAACCAAGAAGCACACAACACACGCATGAAAGAAGGCAGTCTTAGAAGCTTTGGGGCTTGAGCGGCTATGCCTGGGTGCCTAGTATGGAAGAAATTTCATACCCAAGTTCAACTTCACATCTTTTGACCATGCTGAAGGCTTCTAAAGGGAAGAAATGCCCAATACTTTTTGAGATCAACATGGCTGCAGTGGATACCAACCCACCTGGTAATGGCACCAGATATTCCAAGATGGTCACTTATCTAGTTACTGACCAGGCCCGACATTGCATAACTATAACCAATGCAATTTGGCTGTAACAACATCAAACAAACACAACATATTTGGATTTTCTGATAGGTACAAACCTAATTTCACAGCGAAAATTTGATTTATACAACTTTAAAAGTATACCAAAAGAAAGAATACAAGAACTAGCAAGATGATAGAATAATGAGGCATCGAATCGAAATACAACCTTTAAGCATTGAATGTTGAAAATAAGAACAATGAGGACAAATATGTCTCATAAATTTAAATACACTCAATTTTTCTTCATATAAATACTTGCTAATATATATCTTTTCTTGTATATGTATGTATGTATGTATGTAGTGTGTATATATATGCGTGTATATATAGATGAGCTTGAGTGTATATATTTGTGCGTATATATATACATTTTCTGCATGCTTGAATTTGTGCGTATGTATATGTGCATATTTATGTGTGTTGGTATGTATGTGCATACATACATATATATATATGTATGTGTGCATATGTGCATCTCTTTACCCTTGCTGATATTAGAGAGTATGACGTAGACTAGGTAGGTATCTTTCTGCCCACAGGTTCCTCAGACATCTGAGGTGGGTGATATTGTTCAGGCGCATGTATGTGTATGTGTAAATATGTGTGTATGTACATAGATACTCATACGTGCGAACATATTTTCAAACTGACTGAGGATGACAAGCTTTCAGTAGAGCAAGCTCAACCTTTAAGAACAAGGAAATTCCATTAGGCTTAAAAAAAGAGTCCACAACCAATGCATTATCTTGATAGTCATCTATGGAGCTGAAACATGAAAGCTTTAAGTTCATATTGACCCTCCAACTGAGAACCGTACAAAGTGTACGTGAGGTAATCATGCTCAACATCATATAGAGTGATCACAAGACAGCACAGTATATTAGAGGCAGAACAGGAGTCCATGACATCATAAAATCAACTAGAAATTTCAAATGGTAATAGGTTGATCCACTTGCAAGAATGGCTGATAACCACTGGACATAACAATTTATGTGGATCCTAAAAGACCATTAGTAAAACTGTGGCTGACAGGAAATAAGAACCCCAGAGATCATATGCGAAAATATGGCAAACATAATGACAGACATGAAAGAGAGGTCTGGCAATTTCCGGCAAAAGCCTTTGTCCAACTGCAGATGCTAAAAGCCTGATGAGGATGATGATCATGATTATTTCTGCAATAAGCAAAACTGGCAGTTGCTAGATGAAGCTAAAGGAATTTTCGGAGGAATTCTTTCATAGATAATTCAATCATCTTGGGGTTTTTCTTCTGGCTTGGTTCTCATAATTAACCAAAGTGGGACTCTTAAGAATGAACCAACAAATTGAAATAGACATTAGCAGGAAAAAAATGGATAATTTGTTTTCCTGAGATTGGTCATACAAATATCAACAATTTGGTTTTTGATGTATTTTCTTAGGAATATTTTTTTTTGTTGTTGTGTGTAAGTGTAAGTAGTTTTGTTTTTGAGTGCTGCATATGTAAGTTAATTAGAATCCACAATAGTTTAACCCTTTTTCTTTCTTGAAGCTTTTGCATAGAAAATTAGAGATTGTAACAATGATCTTTTGGCTACTACCCGAAACTTAGTTGGTTTTTAACTTCATAGACCTCTTGTAACTGTTGTAGAACTCTCTAATGAATAGTAAAGCTCTTTGGTGAATTGAATTAAAGAAAAGTAAAGAAAAAATTACCAAAATACATTAGAGAGGTATATTCAATCAAAAGTTAGACCCCACAAATTATCTCTTTTCATTTGAATCAATTCATGAGTAAAAAAGATTATGATAGATTAATTCCTGATTAATTCCTGGATCTACAGTGATTGTTTTCATACCAATAATCCAGATAAGTAGAGGAATTAGGAATAACCAATGCATTCCTCCAAAAGTCACGTATGGAGCTAAAACATGGGACGTAACCTAAAATATTAGAGGGAAAACAAGAGTTTGAGATATCATAGAATCTGTAAGAGAATCTAAATGGCAATGGACTGGTCATGTTGCAAGACCAGGCACTGGACATCATGACTCGAAGTGTAGATTCCCAAAGATCAAATGTGAAACCGGGACTAACAAAATATAAGATGGCAGATAAAGATGAGTTTAGAAAGTACTAGCTCCATGATGCCCATGATAGAGAGATCTGGCAAATCTTGGTGAAAGTCTATGTCCAACAATGCTAAGAGGCAGCTGATGATGATATGATATTGAATCTTTTATTATAAATGCCTAAATAACGAAGAAAATTTCACAATGTTTCAAGTAATATGCAACATTATAAATAAAATACATATTTTTTCCATTGTTGATAATCTGTAATCACAGTACTCAGTATTCATCAAAGTCAATAAAGCTTTAATACATTACAAATATTCAAAATCAAAATTCCCCTGTGTATGTCAACATTTTGTGCTTTATGCACTGTTCAACAACCAGTTATACCATCATAAATGAAAATAAGATAGGAAATATATTGTAAAAGTATCTAGAATTCACAACCTATGTAATGTTGAGATAGATAGAAAAAAGATAAAAAAGGAAAGCAAACTTTGAATGGAGAGAAACGATTGCATGTAATCTTGGTAAAATAATGAAAAGGGAGACAATTCCAAAGGTCATCCATGAAAGTGTTTAGCATCACTGGTTTGCAAAAACAATAAAATTCAATTGAAGAAAACAAAAATCTATCATACAAATGAATATGGAATGTCTTTTTGTTTCATAATTACAAGAACCAAACATATAGCTAGTTGCTGGAGAGTTTATTAGGCATGAAATGTTGACATACACTGGGTAATTTTACTATTAAATTTCATTTGCAATATATATATATATATATATATATATATATATATATATATATACACCATCTAAAGATCATTATCAATGTTCTTGGTATTTACTAAATTTTAGCTATGTCTGGCAAAATATCATGTGTCAAGTAACCTGCAAGGATTGGGGACTGCTGCTACATTTTCTGATCTATGCAGCTTGCTTATATCATAGGATACAAATATCAATGTTTACAATAAACAGCAACAAAAATAAGCTGAAAGATAAGCTATTCTGGAATAAATAATTAAGCAAATGCTTCATCTTGGAAATTTTGACAATTTCAAGACTATTACATCTATTACTACTAGAATGTAAGTAATGGTGTGATTCATAATGCTGCCTCAGTTTTAAGGAGATTAATACGGAATAAAGTAGATTCTTAGGAGCTGCAGTAAAGGTTCTAATAAAGGGTGCAAAGTTTGAAAATATAGAACTGAATATTTGTTTAAGGATTACACTTGAGTGTAAATAATTCTGCTAAGTCATGCGAACATGTAGTCCAACTTAGTGAAAATAGTTCCTCAACTTTACCTGATTTCTTTTCTTATTGACACAAAAGCTTTCCTGATAGTGAGGAAAATATTGCATAGCAGCTATAATCAAATAGATGCACAAGTTATATATTGAACCTGCTTTGCCCAGATTTTACCAACATGGTCAAATTGTGGAGCATGAATAAGAACATACACGGTTATTGTGCGCTTATCAAATACTTAACGCTTTGGTAAAACTATAAAATGTTATACAAACGGATAATTTAGTTCTGAAATCCAGTCCATTAGTGTCTACAAATATTGAAGGGAAAAACTTTTGAGTTCTTTTATTTTAGAATCCAGTTTAGTCTGTCCATTCTGCAAACCTTTTCAGTTCTTCCTTTCCGGCTCCTCGCGTCCTGACAAAATTGACCAATCAAAATACTTGTCTTTACCATGTACCTCTAATAATGCTGAACAGTGGTGACAGTTGTGACACCTCTTTGTCTGTTCATCTGCCATTGTCTGGTCAGGGGTTACAATTCACCATTCTGCTTCCTGTGAAAGGCATTCATTTCTGTTTTATCTGTTGCTTGAGTGAAACATCCATTTCTTCACAATCCAAGCCATTACTTGAAGAGGAACTGATCACTGACCATCTCCTAAAGGACAAAATCAATATCCCTCCAAATGTTTAGGAGTGGAGGCTATGGAAAGCGGGGGAAAAATCAAATTAAATCGTGGAATTCTCTCCCCAAGATAAAAGCAAATAAAGTGAATGTGTTAGGAATATTAACTTCACTTAACCTTTTCAAGACCAGCCTATTAGGGTCCATAATGCCTGAATTAAAATGTCCCTCTAGATTTCTCAAAGAGATGTACTGAATATCTATACCCGAGCAGTGATAGAAAACTTTAGATGCCATAAAAGGGTTAAATCACTGGGACAGTGAGGAATTTTCAGCTCTAATCTTAAACAAAAAGGTTGAAAATAGTATTGACCAAGAGCATTGTGATGAAAAGAAACAATAAGATGAAAGCAAAAGACTATGATAAAAATTCAGACAACTTATATCATAAATAAGTATCAAGTCTGATGATGGAAATAGGTTTTGGGAACTAGATATATGATAACATTGCCATGAGTAAACATTGAATATACCAAAATCCTTTAAATTGAAAAGTAGATATACATTCTACCCCTATGACTACCTGGCATGGTTGCTTATATAATTTGAAGCTATGAGAAAAATTTGTCAGTTTATCAGCGTCAAAAAATGGTGGGCATAAACTTTTTAGTGCCTACAGAAAGATTCATTATGCATGAAATCCAGCCTTTTTTTTTAGATTCCGATTTGGAATTCAGATCTTCAAGTTGATCAACGAAATCAGATACTAGCATTTTGGCTTGAGGAAAATTCCAATTTGTAGATTTTAGATTTTCTACAAGAACCACTTGGTTACATAGATACCCTTTTTATTTATTTTCATTCAAATCCTGCATCTGACTTGAATGATGAGAATATTTGTGTGAACTTGATTTAGCAAATTTGGCAGTCTCTGAAGAATGTCTCTTCCTGTGACATGAATATAAACTTTGGACACGTTTTTTAGGTAGGCTGTCAATGTATGTTTTTCAGTGTGTATGTGTTTATGCATGTAGGAGTTGTTTTATTTGCATCTCAGGGACCTAGCGGTAGATTCAGGAATCTAGAAGGCTTTGATCCTTGAGAACATTTCCCTTCCAAAATTTAGCGCAGAGTTCCCAACCTGGGGTGCATGGACCCCTGAAGGTCCATGAAGGTATTATTTATCAGGCTGGTAGTGGATATAAAATGACTTCAACATTGCCTGAGATATGAGGGCCAGAGCAAAGCACTTGAGTATTCAGTGTGGTTTGTTATTGTATAAAATCCTGTCGATGAAATACTATTCATAAAGCCCCCCCCCCCTCTCAGGTATGCCACTGGTGCATCGATATAATGATTGTCAGCTTGAAAAATTAATCGGCCAACAGTTTGAAATCCAGCTAAAGTTGTTTACATTCACTTTGAAGTAACACCTCTCGGAAATGCATAACCTAACTTCTCCCTTCACTTTTTTAGCATTATCAGATATCTCAACAAAAATATATTGTCATTGGCATGCCACAGTGATTGACAGGGAAGAAAATAGACCAGTAAGTACTTGGACAAACAGCTTTCCAATCAGAGCCAGATTAACTATGTGGTAAAAGTAGCATATGCTACGAGCCTTGAAATTTCAACTTCTAAAAGCTTACAAACTATCAGTTTTGTTTTTGTAATTATACACTTGCTGTATTACTAGAGTACTATACTGCCTCCAACTTTTATGAAGGACTGGGTATTTAAGTTAGTGATTTTAGCCCTTATATTTCTCCTCCTCCTAATCATCATTATCAGTCTTTCATTGTCCGTCGTTGGACATAGACCTTCCCCTGGGTTCATCACAATACTCTTTCATGGGCCTTGTGGAACCAATATTGTCTGAATTTACCTGGTTCATTTCTCCATCTTGTATTCTGTCAGCCCCGATTTTACATGCGATATCTGAGGATCCATGCTGTGAGTTGTGATGTCCATCAGTTGTCTGCCATTCGTGCAACATGACGTGCCCATTGCCATTTAAGTTTTCTAATAGATACTATGATGTCTCGGACTCCCGTTTTCTTCCTATGTTGTCTTGTGATCTCTCCATGTGAGGTTGAGCATGATTCTCTCATGTGGATATTGCATGCTTCTAAGTTTGCAGGTCTGTTTCTTGGTTAGGATCTATTTTTCAGCTCCATAAGTGACTATACAGAGGATGCATTAGTTGTATACTCCCCTTTTCAGGATTGTTGGGATCGTCTTGTTTTTGAAGGTGGAGCCAATTCGTTAAATTGAGTGTTCACAGCAGATGAATTAAAGGAGGAAAATATCAGTCAGCGTTCATTGATTTGTTTTCCTCTTGCTTAACACAGAAAGAAGTCATTTTTGGACAAGATAGTCAAGTGTAATAATGGATGTTATTATATGTTTAGTTTAGCTGTGCCATGAAAAATAACGGGATATATGAAATATATGGATACACTTTGCATTTTATATACATGGATAACAGATTTGCATTGCACTGAGCTTGGAGAATAACCTTCTGTACTCATTGCATTTAAGATATGCGGATAATAGATATTTGCATTGCAGTGAGCTTTGAGAATAGCATTCTATACACATTCCGTTTTATATACGTGGATAATGGAGATTTGCATCCCAGTGAGCTTTGAGGATAACCGTCTATAAACATTCCATTTTATATACATGGATAATAGATATTTGAATTGCAGTGAGCTTGGAGAATAACCTTCTATACACATGCCTCTTGTATAAATGCATTATAGAAGTTTAAATTGCAGCGAGCTTGGAGAATAACCTTCTATGCACGTTGTATTTTGTATAAGAGGATGACAGTGATTCGCACTGTGGTGAAATTGGAGAATAGCCTTCAATCCATATTACATTTTATAGGCGTGGATGATAGAGATTTGCATGGAGAATAAGCTTCTATGCATGTTGCTTTTTATTGACGGATAATAGAGATTTGCATTGCAGTGAGTTTGGAGAATAGTATTCTATACACATTCCATTTTATATATGTGGATAACGGAGATTTACATTGCAGCAAGCTTGGAGAATGACTTTTTATACACATTGAATTTTTACACATGGATGATAGATATTTGCTTGCAGTGAGCTTGGAGAATAGCATTCTATACACATTCCATTTTATATAGGTGGATAATGGAGATTTGTATTGCAGTGAGCTTGGAGAGTAGCATCCTGTTGACTACAAACAGATTTTTTTCTTTTTATTACTTTTTTACTTTTTTAAAATTTAATTCAGAATTTTAAATACATTATTTGAACATGAATGACCTTGTATTTAAGTTAACCAGTTGCACAAATAAAGTTTATTTGACTCTGTCTGTTGCATCCCCTAGTGTGACTGAAGACATCTGCGCATTATTTATCATCATATAAGTGGATATCATATATAGATGAATGTGTAGAATGATGGTTCCTTTACTGGATGGGGGGAGGGAAGCAGTAATAGCTGTTTGTTGTATGTGGCAAAAAGATAATGGTGAAGACAAAATATTTTGCCTCCATGTGGTTTGGTTTTAGCACCACTCGTGGACATCACTGGAAATGTTGAAAGGAGGAAGGTCATATTTATGGTTGCCATGACAGCAGTGAGAATATGCGTGCCAAGTTTGATTGTGGATGCTGAAATTAAACAGAGTAAAGACGACACAAACGAGCATCTAGATACCAAAGTAAAGAGAATTAGAAGACAGAAGAAAATGGTAAAGTTCAGATCGGCTGGGAGGCTGGCGAAATGGTATCAATCCTAGATAGAAGGAAAGAGAGATAACAAGTAACTGGTTTGAAGTGTCACAACAAAGAAGCAATTGAACACGTGTGTTCAGGGTTTTTATAGGGAGTCATCAAAAGGAGTGATGTTTTTGATATCTAAATAAAAGAAGGGTTTCATAATGATTTCTCAACTAAAAGTAAGGGGGGTGCCACAAATGTTTTATCTAAACTATTGAGGTGTGGATGGTTAAATAATTACAAGCATATGAAAACTAATTGACTTCATATAAATCTCTGTAGAGGCAGTTTATGTCCACTGCCATTTAGAAAGGCATGAATCCACTTCCCCCGTGTGTGAGATAGAGATATGGAGGTTTAAGTGGTGTAACAGTTACCAGCATGTAATAGTGAATAGGCAAGCCTCATTTGAAAGTTAGTAGCTGCAGCATATCTTTGTTTCAAACCCTCATACCATTTGGAAAGGTATGAATCTACTTCCTCCTGCCGTCTCACCACAAGATATCTCGCCAAAAACTGTTTTATCACTTGCATACTTTAGTAGTTAGTACAGAATGAGTGGGTAAGTGATTGCTTCGGTAATCACTCCCCTATAATCTTACTTGCCCAGGTAGTGGCTAGAAAGAACTCTCACAGCAATGGCCAATAAGTGTTATTTATAAATTTTCTCCGTACGTCATCTTGAGTCAAGTGTATGGTTTTGTGAGTACAAGCACGAGGTAGAGTCCGATTGTGGATGCATCTTCTTCTGCCCCTCAACCAGCTCAGATATTCATATGTACTGTGGCACACTTATTAATTCACTCCATTTCTTCGGGCCTCATATCTTATTCAAAAAGAACAACATCAGGTGAACACAAAACCTTTAGCATTCTTCTTGGATCATTGTTTTAATACTCCCTCCTCACCTCACCTCACTGAAAACACACCTTAGATCTTGCTTCTGTTTTTTCTTCCTCTTCTTCAGTTTTGTACACAGCACTGGTTCCTCTCAGTCGACTAGATGTACGGACCCCTTTGAAAATCAATTCGTCCAATCCATCCATGTATTGTAATCAACAAAGATACCCAATCAGTCCCAGCATGTGCACTACTGATAACCAATAATCAATGCTTCTGTAATAAGAGAGAAGAGGTCACACTTGCTCAGTTGCCCAGCTGATATTTAGAAGTGATATTGTTTCTTTTTTTCTCTTTGGAATATTTTTTGCTTTACTGGTGTACATCATTAGCTATGAGAATTTATTCTAGCTGTAGACATAACTCTGAAGACTTGTTTCTTTATGATACTCTGAGTGGCACAGGAACGTATTTCTGGAGTGCATTAACATCAAATGAAAAGTGTGTACTCAGGGTCATACCTGGAGATTTGAGGGCCTCAAAGGGCTTGGCTAATTAAGCCCCCCACCCTCCAACTTTTAGTGAGCTTTGTTATCGAATAATGTCAGTAGAAATTAAGTAGATGAACTATTCATAAGGCTTTGAGGTCCTCATCCCCACTGACGATCCTCCTCCCTCTACTAAACTTTTTCACTCCTCCCTGAAGTACATCGCTACGTGTACTTTTCTTATTTAAGTGAACTTATGGAACTTAACCAAGAGACAGATCTGCAAATGGAGAACTATTCAACGTGCACATGAGAAAATTATGTTAGGCTTCATATGGAGAGACAACAAGACAGCACAGTACATCCGGGAAAAGACAAGAGTCAGGACATCATAGAATCCATTAAAAATCTCAAATGGCTGTGGGTTGTCCATGTTGCAAGAATGGCGGACAACCGATGGACATCACGACTCACGACTTGGATCCACGAGATCACATGCGCAACCGAGGCCAGTAGAATATTACATGGAAAGATGAGCTAGACAAATTTAGAAAATACTAGTTCCGCGACGCCCATGATAGAGAAGTGTGGCAAATCCTTGGGAAGGTCTATGTCCAACTACGTTCATTGAAAGACTGATGATGATAATGAAATATTTTCTTTGGCTTTTTTTTAATATCAAAACTTGAGATTTTAAGTATTGAAACTCGAAATGTTTCGTGAGTTATGATAGTTCACACAGAATCCACAATCATAAAACACAATGTGTATCTATACATATAAATATATGCATAGATACTATCATCATCCACAAGTCCACTGCTAGACAAAGGTCTTTCTCATCACTTTTCATGATGAGTTTGAATGTGCTAATCCCTGCCTTGTCTAACCAGCAAACCCTCCCATCTGAACTCCCCATCTTCTGTTAGGTTTTTTCGTACTATCTTTTTTTTTTCACTGTCTCACAGGTACCAGTCATTTAGCCTTTTGCTCCATCAGTTGATCCCTGTTCTAGATATGTGTCCAGTCCATCTCCATTTTTGTTGCTTGATTAGTTGTATGATATCCTTTGCCATGTTTTGTCTCCCTGATCCATATTGATCTTTTTCTATCATTAAGGGTTATTTCTAACATTGCTGCTTCTGTTGCCCTCTGTGTTATTCTGATTTTGTTTCCAGGTTTCAAACCGATATATCATAGCTGGTATTATGCATTGATTTTTTCTATGTTTTAAGCATAGTAGCAGTTTGCTTTTCATTCTGTCTCCATTTATTCCAAATGCTTTCCAGTAGATGGTTATGTGCTGTCTTACTCAATTTCCATCGCCTTTCTCAAGCTTTATCATCTGACCCTGGTGAAATATATTCCTCAACTTCTTAGGCTTCATCATCTTATGGTCTTTTCCAGGACTTAGTCATGGAACATTACCTTTATCTTCATCTTTCACCCTATTTTTTGGCTTTCTCTATTCAGATTACTTAAAATGTTTTGTTGATCCTTTTCAAATTCTGATATCAATGAATCATCATCACAGTACTTTGAATTGTTAAAATATTCGCTGTCTGTGTTCACTCTCACATTTTCTCAGTTTTTGGAAAGGTTCTTTCAAGGCTCACTGTAAAGAGCTTTGGTGATGTATTATCCCCTTTCTCACTCCTTTTTCAATCTTTATCTTGTTAGTGTCCCAATGAGGTCTAATTATTGTGCTTACATTTTTGCACATGTTCTTTATTACTTTGACATAATTCTTATTTATACTTTGTTCTTGCACTGAGTTGAAAACTTTCATGAGTTCTATTGAGTCAAAGGCTTTTTTATAGTTTATCCAAGCCAAACAAAATGGTTTGTTGAGTTCTAATGTTTTTTCAATTTGTTGGTTTAATGTGTGTTGGTGGTCTATTGTCAAATAGCCCCTTTTAGCGCAGTTGGTTTTCATCTAAAGTATTTGTTAGTCTATTGGTATATATTTTAAATAATAGTTTATAAATGTTAGGTAGTAAAGTAATAGGATGGTAATTGTCAAGATCTTAATTGTCTCCTGTAGAAGGATCACTATTTCTAGGTGGAAGATATGACACTTTCTTTTTTCTCATAAGCATTGACTATAGATGTGCTAGTCTGCTATGACACACCTCTCTCACATTTTCTAAAAGATCTATCCTTATGCAATCTTTGCCTGGGTATTTTCTGCTTTTCATATTTTGTCGTAAAAAAAAACCTACTTTGTCCAGTTGTTATGTCTGGAACATCACTGGGCTCTTTTGAAATGTTGGTTGGTTGCACTTTTATTCTTGAGGCATAGATGTTTGAGTCGTATTCTTCAGTTATTCTTAATATCTTGTCCCTGTTTAATGTTTTCTGTCTTTGGATACAAATATCTGTCACTTGCAAGTGTGGTCTGTAGCTTGAGCACATTTCAAGCTCTTCAATAATTTGATAGCTTTTACAATCCTCTCCATGTTTTTCTCTTTTTTCTATTGTTTCATTTTTTTGTTCCTGCTCTTTTGGTTTCATCTTCTTTAGTCTTTTTTACCACATTTATCTTCTTTTTAATTAGTTCTAAAGTTGTCTGAGAGTATTTCCCTGTGTTATTGATATCATTTTCATATTGTTTTCGCAGCTAATACCTTGATTATGTTTATCAGGTTTTTACTCTTTTCTTCTATGTTACTTTCGCTATTACACGAGGCCTGGAATGTGTCTTCTATCTTGACTCAAAAATCGGTAATGCTCTCTACTTTATTTCTATTATTATTCGGACCATCTTGGTTGTTTTTCATACAACGTTTCGGCCGTTGTACTCTACGGCCTTCATCAGGTATCATCTGGTAGGTGTGGGGAAGTAATGAATAAAGGGTTCAGTTCATTACTTCCCCACACCTACCAGATGATACCTGATGAAGGCCGTAGAGTACAACGGCCGAAACGTTGTATGAAAAACAACCAAGATGAGGATGGTCCGAATAATAATAATAGAAATAATGATAATACCTCATCTAAAAAATTCAGAGATATACTCTCTACTTTACTTGGGCATGTTTTCTGCTTAAAGATCATGAGTTCCTTTCCGTCTTAAAGTCATATTCAATTCCGCTTGCTACCTTTCTATGGTCGCTTCCTATATTTACTTTCTGATAACAGTTACATCTTTGACGTTATTAATTTCATTGGTTATTATTATGTCAATTTTGTTTCTTGTTATTCTACTTAAGCTTTTCCAAGTTTCATTTTGAGAAAATTTGTTTTTTATATACATTCTGTATTACTCAGTGAAATTTACTATCATGTTTCCTATCTTGGTCATCTGCCCTACCCCATATTCTCTTGCAATTGACTCCTCATCTTTCATAATACCTATATCAGCATTTGGGTCTCCTGTGAGTATTTCATGATTTGTCTTAACCTTACAGATATCATCATAAAACTCTTCCATCTCCTGGTCAGAAATTTTCATAGTAGATGCATAAGCCTGAATTACTTTTAGTGTGTATCTTTTGCTTAATCTAAGCTATTCTATACAATATGCTGTGAAAACTTATAATGGCTCCTGTGATATCATTATTGACTCAGAATCCTATGTTACTGATTATTTTTATCCATCATGTGACCAACGTCTTTTGGCAACATGCCATGTTGGAGGTGGTCAATAAAGAGATTAATAAAGAGATGATCCATGAATAAGTTGGTGCTCTTGCTTTCTGTTCGTCAATGATCACTAAAAAAGTCAGTATTTTCAAAAAAGCTAGTGTGAATGCTGATGGACACAAACTAAGGGATCATTTTAGCATAAAAATGGATTGTGAATTGGACTCCTCATCAAAAACTTGCATTAGGGGGATTATCCAGGAGTCAAAAAAAATTTTCTGGACATAATGATAAGAAAATGCTTAAAGTGTAAGTCCTTCAGCTCTATTGAGCGGCCAGTACATATGATACATACTTACATAGCCAATAGACTCTGTTGAAAACTGAAGAAAGTTATGTTGATAGTTTCGCTCAATGATTCTAATATTTGACAATAGTTCATCTAATGATAATCAAAATATTTCAAGATGATATCGATCTAGTTGGAGTTTTTCAAAAATGCTTTTTCTCTTCCTTGTAGAATACAGATGCATTTATTACCCGTTAAAAAACAAGACAATAGTCAGGTGGCAGTTGTAATCTTCTTTGCATATTCTGCCAGCTAATGTTTTTCCATTTATTTACACCCAAGTGGATAGGATAATAGTTGTTGCCAACTTAGAAATGACTTTTTCACAGTACCCCACCGCAATTGAAGAAATCTCTGTTTACATGTGCATGCATAGCAGTTATTCAACAACTGTGAGAAGCTGACATTTGCCAGATATAATGGTTAGCATACAAGGCAGTGCAATGTAAAGTTGTGTGGAGTCTTCAAGAAATCTAATAAAAAAAGAATTATAGATTACAGTTATCTGCTTTTGCTCTTTAGAATTCATTTTGCATCAATTGCTACCATCTCTTTTTAAATTCAATTCAATCCGGCAGACTGCGTCACACGCTATGAAGCCCAGACACTTCCCAACATGCATGTTTTTATTGGGTACTGAACTAAAATTTGTAATTACAAAGATCGAGCAAAGATATATTATATACAAAGATATTCAATAAAGTCATCTATAGCAGTTATCTACCCTATGACCCAGCTAATTGTCTGCTATATCTAAAAAAATTCTACATTTGTTCACATGATATCTCAATAAATTTCTATGAAATTTTGTAAAAGAGTGGACAATTGATTAGGAAAGAAGTGATTGAACTTTGCTGTGGATCAATTCACAATGACTTCTCCTATATCAGAGCTATCTGTCCACACCATACAAAATCTTTAAAATTTCTCAGTCTACATACACAACATCTCAAGAGGTTCCCAACGGATTTTAATGAAATTTTGTGGACAATTAGGTAATTAGCTGCATAAATCATGAATTTAGTGTGGATCCATGCACAATTACCTCCCTATGTTCTAGTTATCTATCTACGCCACACAATCATTCCAAATGGTTTTCTCTCAGTCCATATGATATCTTCCAAAGTTATCAAAGGATTTCAATGAAATTTTGTGGAAGGGTGGGTAATAGGCATCAAAAGAAGTAATTCAATTTTGGAGTGGATCACTCAACAATTATCTCCCTCTTATTTTAACTGTTAGTCCACACTGTCAGATGTTCCTTTTTAAAACATGGGTTTATGACATTTAATTGTAGTTTGCTCACAATGACTAGCTCTTAGGCATATGCCTTCTATATAAACTCTACTCAACATAAAATTTCTCTTCCAACTATACACAATAAATCATTTGATGAGAATATGATTTTTTTGACTTGGGCACAACAGCAAAATTCCACCATCATGAAAAATGGCACAATTTTTTTTTTGCAAGTGATCTTTTATGTCCACCCAAGGTTTGCTGAATTTCTCTCAAGCATGTCCAATGGGTCTCATTAGTCCACTCAGATATTCCAATGGGTCTCTATAACAGTACCAGAACTATACTGGAAGATATTTTCTAAGTGTGCAAAAAAGTTATATTCCAAGCGATGCAGGCACACCCCGCTATTGAGTTCTAAAATGAATTGACGGGTCTTCAATACAATTTAGAGAACAAAATATATACAACCTATATTAAAATTAATTTAATGAAATAAAACATTTATTGATGTCACATACGTCATTTTGATTTATTTTGATATCATCACAAAAATGTGAAAATTTAGAGTTTCATTATATGGGGAAAAACCAAAGTACAAACGTGACAAGTTGAATTCAGTAAATTAACATGTAAAGATCAAAATAGAATTAAAAAACAAAAGTTGGCAAATTTTGCAGAGTAGGTTCAAAATTCAAACACCTGCTGCCTGACTACAATGGGAAATAAAATAAAAAGAGTTTTACAAAAATGTTTCCATTGAGAAATGAAGAGGGTTACTTGGGCTTTAAAGAATTAAAAATGAAAATTATATACAAAGAATATTTGATGGCATACTTTCTTGGAGAATATCTAATGTAAGAATTGCATGCGGAATATGTTGCCAACTTGTGTCAAAGAGTGAATGCTGCTTTTTGAGCCAAAAACAACAAATTGTAAAGGTTGATAAATAATCAACATGACCATTATATTTGGCAAGAAGAAGCAATTAAAACCAAAGGAATTGGACTTGCAGAGTCAAGAGTAAAACATCTAAGAGGTGAAATTGTATTGAGCAGTACATCAAAGATAATTGTTTCTTTTCTATGTTGGCCAGTGTTGGAAATAGGTTGTGGGAACTTAGTATATGGAAAAGCTTGATTTTGTGAACTAGATATACAGTAATGTTTCCATTAATAAAGAGTGAACCGACAAAAACCTTGAATCAAGAAGTAGGTATATGCTGACTCCTACCCATTTCCATCTTTGATGTTGGCAAGCAAAGAACAGAACAGACTTATTCTATCACAATTAAAAAACTCATTGTACAATAGTACCTTGGTTTGTGCTCTAGATACATGAAGCATCATATAAAACTGTATCATATTGGCTCATTATGATATAACGTGAAGAGATGAGAGCTAGAAATGATTTAAAAATGTGATGTTGGTGTTGAGCCTCAACAACATTGAATGGATTAGTGCTGAGTATCTTGTCTTGCAGCTAATGTCCAGAGCTGATGAAATATCACTATGTGTTGATAAATTGTTCTGTATATGAGTTGATTTTTATATAGCTGGAGAATTAACAAATGAGTGTAGGGTGCAGGCATTTGAGGGGCAATCCATGATGCATTTTTATCACTACTTATTTTTAAAAATTTGACATTACTAAATTTATCATGACAAGATTTTGAAAAAGAGCACTATAGGGTTTAACTGTTCTGCTGAGTCACATACTATATGTATTTTACAACATTTTACTTGTCCCCAGTTAAAAGCTTTCTCATGAAAATAATGAAACCCAGAAATTTCAGTTAGTAAAAATCAAAATAATTTTAAACACAAGTTGTAAAAAATTACAATCTTGTTATTTACTAAGCTTATCTTGATACAGAGCACAAAATCAAATATGGGGGTGAATAAGGTTAGGAAGATTGTATTGTGCCAGACTTCCATGTAGGAAATATGTTTGTGTATTGATAAAAGCAAAAAAGGCCCATACATTGTGCCCTGGAACGAATCATACTCAACCTCACATTGAGAGATCACAAGACAGCAATGAATATAAGGGAAAAAACAGGAGTCTGAGACATCATAGAATCCATTTAAAAACTCAGATGGCAATGGAATAGTTATGTTTCAAGAATAGCACACAACTGATGGACATCACAACTTACAACATGGATCCCCAGAGATCATATGTGAAATGAGGCCGGCAGAATAACAAGATTTAGAGATGAATTAGACAAGTTCAGAGAGTATTGGCTAGGTGATGCCCATGACAGAGAGGTCTGGCAAATTTTAGGGAAGGTCAGTGTCCAATGACGGACAATAAAAGACTGATAGTGATGATATATACTTTAACATCTGACAGTATTTAAATGTCATTTCACCATTACCAATAGTTGTTGATTTAGCTTTCTTGGCTAACAGTGTGGTCTGAGAGATCCATCTGTCACACATAAACCTGCTGCTTGATCCTTACCTCTTTCTCATCCAAACTTGGTAAATTTCAACCCAGGAAGAGCACAGCAAATACCAAAATGTTTCACAATTAAACTGCGGCTTTAGGCTCTCAGACTGATCCTTGGAAATGAAAACCGTTGCCTGCTATAAATGGATTTGGCACTATATTCTGAGTAGCAGATTTAATCTCTTTGAGTAGCAAGTATTAAGAATGGAAAACCGGGACTAAAACCCTTTGCCTTGAAAGATCACTGTCTAAGCAAGAGTAATTGATATAAAATCTGTCAAACTTTCATGGCATCCAGTGACCTGAGTGTGCTGAGTCAGGAGAAAGAAATATCAAAATGCATAAGAAAACCTTGGAAACTTTTAATAATTGAGAAACATGCTTTGAGCAGGACACAGATCAGGAAAAAGAAGACAGATGGAGATATCTCTCCTTGACTCGTTTTGATTATAAGATGAGAATAGTCAAATCTTTGATATTGAATGATGGGTTTTAGCTTAGGCACAATGTCTTTGGACATGCCAGTATGTCCTCCTTATTTCAGTTCTTAATCGATTTAGACCTTGGGCTTGTGAAATTGCCAATCTTTTGCTTCCTCTGTCCATTGATTTCAAAAATGATTGTTCAATGCAGCTGCACATGCAAACTATAATAACTGAATCTCTGAGCACATGGGATATATAATGTAAACATTAAGGATTATAATCCTGTGCTGGTTGTTTATATAAGCTATGATATCACAGACTGGATCTATCAAACAAATATATCAAGACTTTCATTCATTCTAATGATAACATATATGAGAGTGCATCAATATTTCCATAGCCAAATACTGTTATTAGCTGAATTTTGATCCCAAATTCTGTTGGATCAATGTGATTAATGGAAAAGTATTTGATTATGTGCATTGACAAGGAATAAGATTAGGTTGAAAAATGAATATTCATAGTGTAAGATAAATGCTTTTTTTCATTTTTAGGCTACAGATTTGTCCATATACTTACGTATGATGCCACAGAAATTTCTGGTGGTATAGAAAAATAAACGTAAAAATAATCATGGCTGTATTTTAGTGCAAACAGCATTTGAAACTGATATATGTAGGCAAGGTTCCACATATGTATGTGTGTGTGTGGGGGGGGGATCAACTTGGATGCAAGGCATATCCTAAATGAATAAAAATGCATCCCTTACCATTTATGGCTGATTTGAAAGCAGCTGGTCGTGTTCTTTATGATGCTGATTTGCTTAGACAACTTCTGCTACTCTTAAGTGCCAAATTGTCACCTCCACCTCAACCATCCCCACTAATCAGTTGTAAAAATTTTCTCCATAATTGATTAGTTAGGAGGGGGGGGCAATTTTCTATCTATTTCTCTATCATCCTAAAAGTCTGATTATGCTTATCTGTATGTGACCAAGTACCTAAGACAGTTCCTTGTTGCCAGAGGTATTGAGTTAAGGTACATCTTGAAGGAAAAAAAAATTACATTTGATCTCACATTGTGGCCAAAGGCTTTATCGCAGAATCCTGGGGAAAATGTTTATTAATCAAGAGAAATTAAAAAGAGGCAAAATTTCTATAAATCAAATTCTATAGAATACATTCATCTAAGCTACAAGAATATTAGCATGAATTCAAATTAGGAATAACACAGCAAATTTCATTTACTACTGTTTTTGACGCTATGAACGTACCAATGCTAAATTGATATATTGTTAAAAATTAATTGGAAGCAAAGATAAATGATAACTTTTACTATATGAATTTAAGTCGAGTTAGTTTTTTTTGCTCGGAAACCTTTAGACCTAAAGAGCTGATATTTCAATATATTGTAGTTTAGACGTAGCTTTCCAAAAAGGTTTAGCATACCAATATCAGATGATAATCAAGATGTATATGAATAATGAAATGAACAAATGGAATAAAATATTAGTACACACTCAACATCAAATATTTTTGAAGATCTATGTCAAAACTAAAATTTCAGCTCCTATGTCTATTTTTTAGGGTTTTAAAGAAGAAAAGAAAAGAAAGCTAAATCCATATAATAAAAGTTAGCGTTTGGCAATTATCCTTGTTTCAAGTAAATTTTTTATGGTTTATTAGTTTAGTGTTTTCATTAGTGATGCCCACTGCAAGAACTTACTTATTAACTGATTCATGTCTCTACACACACATGCATGTTTATTGGACTATGTAACAACAAATTCTCTCACTGATTGCCAAATTTTCTACTAAACTGCAAAGTGTCAAGATACACTCCTTGACTCATCCATTACATTTCTATAAACCTTCATTCAACTTCTGTGACTTCTTTGCTTGTTTATATTATGCATTAATTTTTCCATTCTTATAACAATTAATACTTTGTCTTCCCTGTCCACCACTTGGGTCATCTTTCCAGTTTATATTGTTGTTGAGTCAGATTTCTTTGCTGGACAGAGTAGACAAGGTATTACTTGGAAAAGAGAATAAGAAAATTCTTTTACAATATCAACAGGCAAGGAAGTAACAGGAGTTGAATAAAAGTTTATGTGATGTAATATATACAGATATATTTCTCAATTTAAAACTCTTACTTTTGGTAAATTTGTGGATTTAACCTTAGATTATTATACTTTTTCGACTATAAAGTTATTCTCCTGAGAAAGGACATCTTTTTTTCTCTGCTTTCAAGGTAGGCCATGGGACAAAAAAGGTTAATAATCACTGTGATAGCATTCACCAGGTCAGTTTTCTTACACAGATAAATCTTTTGCACCCACATATATTCTCACCAGTTGGATGGAATGCTTGTGTATGGCAGCCATTTTGAATACATAATAAGGTCTTGCTACAATTATACTAGCTCTAAATTAAAATTTTAAAAAAATTTGAAACAATAAAGTTAAAGAATTGGGCAAAATAAATTTCTTTTTTGATGTGCGAAAAACATTGACTTTATCCATAAAAAATCAGAGATGACTTTATTTTTACCTGCCCTACAGCAAAGACATCAGCAGTAACAATAATAGTAGTAATGATGCAGGTGCAAACACTTATATATACAGCTGTGTTCTTCAGCATACACGAACACTTGGAAACAGGCTTTGCCTTACTCCCTTCCTCTCTTTCTGTTTCTTTCAATATGAAAATAAAACGGTAAACATGTCAACCTACAAACAAAAGAGAGACTGGCTTATATATAATAAGATTATTTGCTAGTGCTGTGAGAAATATCAATTCTCATTTGCACTAAGTTGGCACAGAGAGAAGTCACGTTTTCTATGCACCAGTAGCAATGGTTTGAGTAAATGATGAAGAAAGGTGGGATATTCTGGTCAAGATATGATGTATTTGTAGAACTCCAGTAAAGTAAATGGTAGTGTAGAAAACAAAGTTAT
The DNA here is from genome assembly GCA_963457665.1 of Thysanoteuthis rhombus. Classification (NCBI taxonomy): domain Eukaryota; kingdom Metazoa; phylum Mollusca; class Cephalopoda; order Oegopsida; family Thysanoteuthidae; genus Thysanoteuthis; species Thysanoteuthis major. The sequence goes on from OY735219.1 coordinate 32,651,127, forward strand.
TTCTTTTCAGCAGACTTGGCTCAGGTTCAACAGTTAACCAGAGGTCTGCTTAGCTTGAGGAGTATTATTAAGTTGAAAGATAAGTTCTCAGAGTCATCTTTTGCACAATGTGAAGGAAATATTAGAAGTATCTTTGAAGTTTACTCAGCTCTTTATTGCTTGGGCAATCAGAAGCCTTAGGAAGAAATCAGAAGCTGAGCAAACGGTGATTCACATGGACTCAGCAAAACCAACATCAATCAGTGTTTAAACATTTGTCTCTCTCATCTTGCTCAGCTCATTCAAGCTTTTTCAAGGGTTACAAAAACATAATAAATGGATTTGGGTTTTCTCATTTTCTTAGAAACCATGGGGAATCATATATCATTTAGAAGGTTATAAGATATGGATTTCATTCATAACATAATTATACAAGTATAATTGTAACGAGACCTGATTAAGTATTCAAAATGGCTGCCATATTCAAGCATTCCATCCATGTGTGTGAGAATGAGTTTATTATGGTTTAATTCTGTTTTTTCAAATAAGAATTATATCTGTTTTTGTGGTTCTTGAACACCTATTCCCATATGAAACTGACGACTCCAATTGATCATATGCCAGCACTCTGATCTCACCAAACCATACATTGTTCTATGTAATCTTGCATAAGCATATCACTGTCTGAAGGGTCAGGGTTAGGTAGGTGGATTGATAAAGTCTAGGGCGAATGAGAGATAAGCTCTCTAACAGACTGTTTTGGGCACAAAATTCAAATTGTTCCTACTGGTGCTTCCAGCAAGAATGAGTTAACAAAAAAGAAAAAAGTCTCAATTGAAGAAGATAGACATTGGTGATTAAAGATGGATTCATTACAAGAATCAAAAACATAAAAAGTCCTCTCTAGATCAAGGACAGCTTTCTACATATCGATCTCCCTCTCCTTTCCCTCTTTTTGACCACATGCCATGCTAAGCCTTGCTTAGCAAATGTGAAACTAGCATTCCAAGGGAGATTATGAATCACCGCCATCCATATATGCTGCTTCGTACTTCATAACTTGTGCAGAGATGGTAGTAAAATCAAGTTACTTTGATGAAAATATATTACCGTGATGGTTTGAATCATACGTTTATGATTTAAAGAAAAAAAACGAAACGTGGACACAAACTAAAGGACCAATTTGGCATAAAATTTTATCGTGAATTGAACCCCCTAATAAAAAAAAAAACCATTTTGGGGGATGGGTCACAAGACAAAAAAAAACATTTTCAGTATTCAGTGAGAAGAGTATATGTGCCAAACTATGTGTGGTGAAGTCTGGATAGATACATATATGATAAATGTCAGGACACATGAATAACCTGAACCCTGCAACAGTAATCAAACCAGTCTTTTGTGAATAGCAGTGATATTTACATGTGTTCTTTTTTCATTTCAAGTTTGAAAGAATTGAATTTAAGTCAGGGAAAATGTTCTATAAAGTCTTGTTGATATAATTGAGTTTTCTGATGAAGCCTATGAAAAACAGGTCTGGTTAGCCACCCATTTGAAACTATTGTTTAGCAGCATGTTTTGTTGGGGGTGATCAATTATAAAATTGGAAACACAGCTGATCAATGAATAGTTTACTTCTTCGACATTTTGTCAGGAAGTGATCATTAAAATGTCTTAATTTTCAAAAAACAAGTGGATAGAAACTACATGATTAATTTAGCATAAAGGTACACTGTAAACTGAACCCCCCCTCTGAACAATTATTTAGAGATGTAGGACTGGAAAAACAAGAAGAAATGAAGTTTTATCTACACTTAATCAGTGGTAGATGTTCAAATATTCACCCTCTAACTCTATTAGTGCTGCCTGTATATGTGATACACCCATATATAGCCAGCCTGACCAACTTGGAAACTGAAAAAAATCTATGTAGACAGTTTAGGATGACAGTTTCTATTACAGTCAGAGATTTAACTGATAAATAAGCTTTCAACAAATTTTGAAGTCTTTTCTTGATAAATGCTTGGAAACTGTCTCAAATTTGACTGAGAATTAAGATTTCCTTATCAATTTCAGATCTAGACAAAAATGGTGAATACCAGGAAACCAAAACATAATCCCCAAATCTGGAAAAGTACATTTTTTTTTTAATTTTAAAATCTGTGATGTATTTGGCAGCTTTTTAATGATGAAAGATTGAAGATCAATTTAGCTTGCCAAAAATCTTATATCTATATATATAAATCTTTTTAAGAGATGGACATATCTGGTCTGAAAGAATGAATTATGAATTGTGTCTTATTGTATAGAAACTTATTTAAAATGATTTCCCGTCATTACACGGTTAATATATTTAAATTAAAATATCTTAAACAATTAAAGAAAATGGTGCAGCTGCAGGAATTGAACCTACCACTGATAGGTAGCCACTTCAACGTAGTGATGCGCTTACCATTGTACTAAACAGTCTGCCGTTTATGCAAATGCCAAATAACTGCTTTCAACCCAAATTCTGATTTCGTTTATTCTTGGTCTTTTTCCTCTCTTTCAACGCAACAATGTGAATTTAAGAAATGTGTGTGTGTGTGTGTATATATATATATATATATATATATATATATATATATATATGTAAACAAAATCATTCTCTTCCTATTTCTGATTTCACACATCCTCTAATTCTTTCACTGATCTGTTTATATATTTGCTGGCAGGATATAATGATTCACGGCTTCCGGAAAAAGATCTTCTTAAATACAAAATGGTAGGATGAAGAAAACCGAATATGCCAAATGATGTTATGGTTTTTTTTTTCACATGAAAAATAAAACACTTAATCAAACGAATAATTCTCACTTTTTGTGTTTAACTTTACTGAAATGATAGACTCAGTGACTGTTGAGGTTTGAATTATTAATCACAATGACAAAATTTGCTAAATGATTTGTCATGATTTTGATAGTAGCTGCTGGGATAAAGAGAGGTAACTACCCTCAACCCCAAATCAGGTAAAACAGTGTAAAGTTTTTTGGAAAATCAAACCCTTTGCCCCCTTTAACCAAAGGGTTCCCATATGGTCAAAGAGCATGATGAAAAGAATAAATATGAGGATACAAGTCTGAATAATTGAATATCTATTGGTGCTGTCCTCTCAGCAAGGTTTTAATTAATTCCTGACCATTGACAATCCCTTCCTTCATTATTTTCAATGTATACTTGGAGCAAAACTATTAGCAATCTATTTACATTATACTTATATAATATCTTTGTTTGAAATGATTACATTAATTCCTGACCACTGAAAATGCATTCCTATTGTAAAACCAGTTTCAACATTTTTTCACCGTGAAATCATTGGTATATATATATATATATACATATATATATATATATATATATACATATATATAAAATACCTATTCTGTCAGTAATACTTACGTTAATTCCTAACCATTGACATAGTATACTATCCACTTTTTAAAAGCTCACATGAAATGCAGTATGAGTATTGCTTCATTCTCCACTACCTTCTGACGGACAGAATCTGCTGTTTTAGTATTATAGCAATCATTAGAGTAATTGAACATTTTAACATATCGATCTAAGATATCCTTCTCTATAATTGATTACATTATCAGTTAGTCAATCATATCTTTATTGATATTTGTCAAGAGATGTGGGTGACTTAAGGATTAACGTATCATAGAATGGTATTGGCAAGCCAAGTTAAAACTCTGGTTGAGACAGTTTGCAGTCTCTGTGAAATAATGCACTTGCAGGAGGGATGGATCCATCTATCCAGTCCCTAGCATAATAGAGCAGACTAGGCTTTTCAGCCTTGGTTGGCCACCAGTCTAGGATACGGACAACTCTTATTCCAAACCAGGGATCAAACTCCTTAAGGCCAGCTGTGCATTGTGTACTACAAAGATCACTGCATGACACACAGAGTGCTTCGGTAATCCACTTCATCCTGTGCCGTCTCCAGCCATTCTGTCTATTTCTTACGGCTTCCAAACTAGAAGACTGACAACTCTTATTCCAAACCAGGGAGCGGGCCCCTCAAGGCCAGCTGTGCATTATGGAGCAATCGAGATCACAGCATGACACTCTTTGGTCATCCACTTGTGTTGTCTTCAGCTATTTTGTCTATATTTTATTGGTAGAACCAAGCCAATCAGGATGAGAGAGAGTGTGGCTGGTGATGTGTACAAATTTTCTTTCATTTAAATTCTTGTCAAAGAGCAAACAATGACTTCAGACAATGTGAGACATCACAGCTGCTGGTCCACTCAGATTGGAAGCCATGGTCATCTTTGACCATGAAGTACGAACATGATTATGATGGAAATGAATTTGTTATGGGAATAGAAAATGACTTGGAGGATTTGGTAATGAGTAGGTTAGTTTATCAAATGGCCAAAATGAGCTGCTCTGTGGATGAACTTGCATGGAAATATATAGATAAAATTCTTTGGAAAATTCTTTACTTTTATGAATAATTGTAGCCACCAAAGTTTGCAAACAGTTCCTTCTTTTTTTATATGTGTGTATTTGTGTATTCCAGCATTCCTGGCCATACTATTTTGTTGACAGTTTTGAAAATTAGCATTGGTAATCTGCTAGAGCCCATTTGGAGAAAAAAATTTCACTTTCGAAAAAAGAGCTTTTTAAATTTTTTGAGGCCTTATTTTGATACGTTTATTGATAACACCTTGATTCTTTAGAATCTAGATATATCTATTAATCTACTTTAGATGTTTTCCAGTGAAGTCATAAAGAGAATTTATTCTGACCATATTTATTCTTTGATGAAATTTTCTTTACATGACTCTAAATTTCGATGCTACAGATCTTGAATTATTCTGATGGCAAGTTTATATTCTAATGATCTTTTTCATCCTCATTTTGGTTGAAATAAAAACAACTGAAATTAGTATACTCACTTAAAAGAGTGATTGTCTCATAATAAAATCTCATTAGAAGAATTCAAAGAAAAAATGTTTCATCCTTGGATTTATCTTCTTTTTTCTCCATTTCTACTCTTCTTCCTCTTCTTCCACTTATTTTAATTATAGCAATAGTATAAGTCATCATTTTTTGCGTTTGAATTGTAAGAAGAGGTTTGTTATGGCAATTTTTAATTGCATTTTCACATAATTTTTCCCTCTTTGTATTTTTGTTTTCACTATAATTACAGTGATAATAATTACTGACAAGCCTGACTTCTGCAGAGTCAAACTTCACTCCAAAATTTTATTCTAACTGAAGATGATTACAGCAGCTTTTGAATTGTATGTATATAACAAGTAAAAAATTATCAAGTTTCCATTTTTTTGTATCAATATATTTATTTATTATAATGAAATAAGGCAGTGCTTTTGTTAATGCTCAATCATTGACACAGCCCCTGAGCAATTGATTGATGGTGTCTTTAAATCATATGGGAGAATATGGATTTTACATATCTGTTTACATTCTTCACTTTGGTGAGGATTGTTCTTTTTGTTAGTGTAGGAAAACAAAGTCAACTTCGGATTTTGTACTGGAGTTTGACAATGATAGTCTTAACATCAATATTATTATGATTAATATCATCTTGATTTATATTCAATTCCCATTCTTTTCTATTTGTATTTGATTGGTGCCCATTAGACAGTAAACATAGTAGGAGAAGACCAGACACAAGATGGAAGGATGAAATAGAAAGGTTTGCCAGTAAGACATGGCTGAGGTTAGCGCAAACACGGCAGTCATTGAAGGAAATGGGAAAGGCCTTTGTTCAGCAGGGGACATACAATGGCTGATGATGACGATTGTAGGTTTGTAAGTGTAGTTTCATATGGCATAAATCCAAATCTAAATGAATTGCAGTTGGAAGATTGTGTTGCTGCAGATGTCTGGCGGGAGAGGACTGACTACTTGCTTTGAAAATCAGAATTCAAAATACTTGATTTTACCTGGGCTTGAACACCAACCCCTGGAACAATAATATCAGCCACTAAATTGACCTAAATATATATGAATAAAAACTTACTTAGCTTAGCAAAGCATAAGGCTAAATATAGAGGAATAGAAGTTGGAAGATTGTGTTGCATAAATGTTCAAAGTGGAAGAGAGTCTGCTTACAGAATTAGCATTTTAAATTCTCATTCTGTCAACTGCAGGTGTAAGTGTTAGATAAACAACTTCTCCACCTGGCAAAAATGAAGACTATTTATGTTGGTTTCTTTTTTTTCACCACTTCCCACAAAGTTGGAAGAAGTATATCGTTTCACTCGTGTCTGTCCGTAAGCCTGTTTGTCCATGCAATATCTCAAAAAATTCTAAATTAATTTTCAGTGAAGTTTTCGTGGAAAGGAAGACTATGGATGAAGGAGAAAGTGATTGAACTTTGGCATGGATCCAGGGAATCTTTTTTTCTAATACAACCACTGAATCATATTTATATTTCAACTGATTTTCATTCACTTTTATTAACAATGATGTTGGCAGAGGTATATTATGTCTGAGTGTTCTCTTGTTTCTTATTTGCATGAACCCTGGTTTTCAGAGAATAAATTCAAATAACCTGATTTTGGTGAATAGCTCCAAATTGACACCACATCAGAATTAGTGTTCTTATTAGCCATCTTTTGTTCAATCTAAGCTGAAATCTGCGTATGCGACTTATGTTTCTTTATGCCTCCTTTCTTTAAATGAACTTTTCCATTGAGATCTCTATTTGGCCTGTCAGCCTAACAAAACATTCAATGACAGTAAAAATTTCATCTCAGATTTTCTGGGACACAGCCATCTTTAATTTATTCATTCATATTTCTTTCTTAGTAACACAGAATGTAAGAAAGATCTGAGACAGAAAAATCATTACATCACAGCTTTTTATCTTGTAACCCACATTGATACTTCTACTTTGGAGAAAAAAGAAAACTATTCCTGGTGAATAAATTACGTTTTTGAATTTTTTTGTTTATTCCTCTGTTAGAAACCACCAGCCAAAAGTGTCATCATCAACGTAGGTTTCTTCAGTTTTTAAGTTTGTTTGGCTTGCTTGCTGGCTGGCTGGTTATGTATGTGTCACATGTGCAGGCAGCACCAATGGAGCTAATGTTGAAAATTTAGACATGTACTCCTCATTATGTGTAGAAAGAGCGTTTATTTTCATTTTTTGAAAATTCTCTCCTCAAACAAGTTTTTGAGGTGGGATGGGTCAATTTACAATGTGAGTTCATACTAAACTGGTTCCTTAGTTAGTTTGTGTCTGGCAGCATGTTTTTTTCTTTTTAGATATGGACTTATTTAGTAAAGACAAGGATGGCAAACCTTTGGCAGAGCAAGCTCAGCCTTCAAAAACAAGTCAATCCCTACAATCCTAAAAAGATGAGTATACAACCAATGCATTCTGCCGATAGTCACTTATGAAACTGAAACATGAAACTTAAGAGACAGACTCACAAACTGAGAAGCATGCAATGTGCACATGAGAGAATCGTGCTCAACCTCACATGGAGAGATCACAAGATAGCACAGTATATAAGGAAGAATACGGGAGTCAGGGACATCACAGAATCTATTAGAAAACTTAAATGACAATGGGCAGGCCATGTTGCTAGAATGACAGACAATCAATGGACATAACGACTCATAACATGGATCCCCAGAGATCATATGCAAAATCAAGGCTGACAGAATAGAAGATGGAGAGATGAACTAGACAAATCTAGAAAATACTAGCTCTGGGACGCCCACAATAGAGAAGTGTGGCAAATCCTGGAAAAGATCTATGTCCAATGACAGACATTAAAAGACTGATGATGATGATGATGATGACCCCACGAGAGAAGGGAGAAGTAACATTCATTGATCAGCCCTTTCCCTAAATTTTTGATCAATCACCTCCAATACAAATTGCTGCAAAAAAATTTTGATTACATGACAGTTTCTATTGAATGACAAACCAAACCAGGTAGAAATATCTGTTCAATTTAACTTTGTCTGACACATGTTCATATGAATGGAAAAACCAATGAAAACTACACTCATTCCATAAATAAATGGCCTGCACAATGGACTTGTTAACTCTTACTCTATGAGAGGCACTTCATTCCTTTATAAAACTCAAGTAGATATCAGTAAAAAACTCATAATTTTGTTAAGAGTATGACTAGTAGAGAAATCTAAAGCATTGTAGTATCTAACAAAATCTCAAAGGAGTGTAAAGGATTATCTAATGCAAGGGAAGCAATTCTGGATTTGACAGCGAAAACAGCACTTGGATACACAATAAAAATTGACTTGATGTGTCCAAGCCAATTGAGTATGCGCTCTGAAAAGTGATTCCATATTCTTGAACACCCAACAAAGGCTGGAGGATACATGGCCGAAACATTTTGAAGAAATGAACGTATAGATGAGGAAAATAGTCCAAACATATCCATAATGATTAATACACTTTATTTAACGAATTTCAGATGAGGAAAGCCATATTTAATAGCATAAAACTTTCCTTACTTTCTCAAATTAATGAACATGAATATGTGCAGTGGGTGATTTTACTAGATGCAGAAAGTTACCCATCAAATGACAGTCTTTTAATGTTGGGAATATACTTGTAAATCTTAGATAATATCGGTTTTGTCATTAAGGTCATCCATATTCAGCTGTCCATACAAGCTCATAAATTTAAGTAGACTTGTATCACATGGGTAAAAAAAGTGACTCGATACTCACTTGGCCTTTGAATTGATTTGATTGGTAACAGACTCCACTGTAAACAAATGTATTTTTTAATATAATCTAAGCATGAAAATAAGAAATATGTTTTTTTAAAATCTGGTTAAGTAATCATTAAATTAAGCTATTTTCATCAAATTTTATTTCAATGAAAATTACATCAATTTTGGAAGATTTTTGATTTCAGAGCTTGAATTTTTCTGTCAGCAGACACCAATCATTGTGTATTCAAAGTAATATTGTATGACTAAATTAAAATGAGTAAATATTGAATTAAAAACTGTCTAAAACCAGCTTTAAGTATGCAAATGTAATTTTCATTTTATGACCAACTTTATTCTATTTCTTTGTGATTGGAACCAAGATTGAAATATGAGAAGATATAATAATTAAATTTTTCAGAAATTTTTATGATCATTGTTATAATTTGTTATGTTTTCAGCACTTATCTTATCTGGTTGAGATGAGCAACACATAATTTATACTGTTATATGTTGACACATTTTTGGGTTACGCAAACAAAATATGATTCCTGCAGCAGCCTCATTTTCTTTGTTTATTATATTAACACTATCCAAACCAAGTTGCTCATTCTCAGTGTAATAACAGGAGATATTTTCAACTTAAGTTTCAAATGATATGAAACATACATAGATATTCTATGGGATAATTCATCTATTTCTTAATGATATATCTATATTGATAAGTTAATTAATTGTAGAGAAATCAGTTCTTTTACTTGATAATGATTCAAAACTGATCTGCCACTTTATGTCTGGGAATTCTTATACTAATAAGTATTAATCTTGGAGGGATCAGGTTTTTACTTTATAACAATAGAAAAATGATGCTCCACTTCATGTCCTGAGATTATAAAACTGTCTAAAAGCTATTTTTTATAATCAATATTGAAAGTAAAACTTCAATTAAGATCTTTGAATCACTGTAATGGCAGATAACTGATGGACATCTCGATTCATACCATGGATCCTGAGAAATCACATGTACAACCAAGGATAGCTGAGTATTTGATGGAGAGACAAGCTAGACAAATTCAGAAAGTACTGGCTCCACAACGCCCTTGATAGAGAAGTCTGGTGAATGCTGGGGATGGTCTATGTCCAACAACGGATGTTAAATGACTGATGATGATGATGGATATTTTTCAGTGTATTTTTTTTTTCAAAGTCCATGTCGAGTTTTTTTTAAAAAGTGACCATAGAAAAGAGATCCTCCTCTTTATTGACCCTCCAATTCATGAACAAAGATTTTTTTTTCAAAAGTTTAAAACCTACTGTTGGTATGCAAAGTCATTTCCTTTCTGCTACATTTTTAGACTTATTTTTTTGGTTTATTATGTAAAGTATGATCTGTGCATCCAGCCTACACACTGATATATAAAAAAAAACATTATGTGCAATGTTTGGAGCATTACAAAGCCATTGACACTTGCTATTATATAATATATATATATATATACAATAGTCTTGTTATAATTCTAAAATCCACCTTCTCATTGTTTCCTCTCTTAATCCTGAAATGTACATGACATAACCAGAAATGGTGATCAGACATTCTGGATAAGCATAACATTTTGTGAAGTTACTCTTTTCCCTAATCTGAAATAAACCCAACTCTCCCACTGCTAGTCATTTTGACCATAACCTTCTTACTGGCATTTCAAAGTGGTAGACAGTTCCCAGCACTGAGATTCTTTGCTGTTCCTGGTACCATAGAACCTATGATATTTCAAGAGAAGGTGGGCAATTCTTTAAAGAACAAGAGATCAATTCCTGACAGCCAAGTCTAGCTCGGCACCCTCTGACAAAATCTTCCAGTTTGGTCAAAAACTTGACCTTTTTATCCAAAACTTTCTTAGACAAAATGTTATGGCTCAACTTCTTCACCTCTAGAATAATATGCTAAATATGATTTCAAAACTGACCTAACAAAAAACCCAATGTAGTTTGTACAATGCTGATCTGCCACTCTATGATCTGGCAACTTCAATGGTCTGGGATGTTCTGAATCTGCTGCCATTAGTTTGTGGATCTGCTTTTCCAGAGTTCTTCAATTTGATTTTAAACTATAGATTGAACTATAATTTAGCTGTTTATAGACTAAATGGATGAAAAACTTGCCATGGTTCGAAACCAAATTGATAATCTATAAATTTGACGACTCTCAATGATTATTTCATCATCAAATTAGACATGTATTCATAAATCTTTCTGAATTCAAAAAATTATTTATAATATAACCAATTAAAAAGCCTGAGCAAACACAAATGATTATCATTACTTAGAAAATTATCAATCTGTTTTTTACACTATTAGAAAAATTGTTAAAAATCAATAAACTGCTAATTAATTGATGAACATTCAGCAGCGGAAAATGAGTCTTGGTTGTTTACAATATGAGGATGATCTGATAACTGTCTTCATTGTTATTTACTTGACAACTTAGTTCTAGCATAAAGCCCAAGCATAGAGCACCCAGTTAATATCAATCTTAAGACACAGTAGAAATGATCTACAAGGCCAACTCACTAACTGTGTACCCTGTCGCATGGTGCCTCCATTGATAAGCTTATATTCTCTTCCGTCCCTCTCCTTTGCGAGGGATATACGCTTTCCCAACAGTTCCCAAAACAGTGGCAGCAGATGCCCCCCATTTGGAGGGGGAGTCTACCCCAAATCTTGAGAACAGGAAGCCCTACTCTCTCTTCTTTTCTTAGCACTATGATGATATCCAAACTCGAGTACTGATACGAAAAATCTCACTCATCAACTGACATCACCCGCTTGTTATTTCCAATAGAACCTGCTAAGAAAGAAAGCCTAAATATAGCTTCTAGTGCCACTTGGTTTGATTATATGGTCAGTCAACTTAGAGAATTGTCATTTATGACTAGAAAAGGAATCTGGTTTAAGCAAGGTAAGGGTGCTTTTAAACCCCAAACTTAATTGTTATTAGCCTGCTTGTTAAAGTGATTCATAGGCTGTGGGCAATACTGAATGTACCTTCAATTTGATGCTGCCAAATCACTTAGATGTAAATCACTCTGTTTTATTCCCTGATTTTATTATCAGATTGCTTGTGATAAAATATCTCATTCACTTAATGCCATGTATAAGTAGATCTTGTGTATCAATCTAATCATGATTTTTGGGATAATGGATCTACAAATTCTAGTAACAATCATTTTATGCCATGTAAAACGCATTTGGGTATCCATTTTTAAACTCTGACAGAAAATCCTTCAACATCCTCCAAAGATTGTTAAGACTTTAGCACCTAGCACCAGCAGTAAACAAGCCTGAAAAACAGACCATAAATCTGCGAGTTTGATTTAATCTTTTCTTGTAAGAAAATCTAGCATTTCGAAAAAAGAACCATGAACACAGTTGAGCACAAACTAAGTACCAATTTAGCTTAACCTTACATTGTAAATTGAAGCCCCCTTCCTAAAAACCTATTTTGGCGGGGTATTAAAAAAAATGATTCTTAATTAGGAGTGGATGTTCAAACCTATGGTGCAGCCTGTACATCTGATAAATACATACATAACCAGCCAGCCAGCCAGCCAGCCAGACTAACTTGAAAACTGAAGAAGCCGATGTTAACAGTTTCGGTTTATGGTTTTCTGATAGCAATATCATATAATCATATAATATAATATAATATTTTGCATAAGAATTTAGTAATTAGAAATGAAGAAGGTATGTAAGTTTTAGAATAAAGAGTAGATATCTGTACTTCAAATAAACGAATCACCATAGCCTAGTATGTACCAGGTGTAATTATCTAAAACAGTTATCTAAAATTGTCTGAAGAAATAAAATTTTCATCTAAAGATATAGATCTAGCTAAAGTTATCTACTTAATACCAGCACTAGATTTGGGCATTGTTGGTCCAAAATGACCAAATAAACTCAAAAAAGCCAAAAGTTATTTAGATGGTGCCTCATGATGTACTTGTGCAAATTTCCAAGGTTGTGACCCCAAAAAATGTGACTTAAAGTACCCAGATACATGCGCACGCTCATAAGAATCTGTAGCCCACTTGGCTGGTTGGTCAGGATATTTGTAGGGCTATGGTGATCCAATACTCAACTGGATCTTATCTTTTATTTTAGTAGGCATGTATTCTGAACCTGACAAGCTTATGCGTAGCAAAAGGTAGCTTTAATGAGTGATTGTAGAAACTTGTGTCTTCATGCTATAGTAAAGGTTGACTGGACACAAAGAGGCGAAAGATAGGAAGGAAGCGTGTGAAGAGTCAGGGATATTGAATCATCAACATCATTCATTAATCCTTGTTAGGTACAGCGATCTCATATTGTACAACAAGCCTTGCAGTGTCATCTTAATGAGGTTGACAGCATGAATCAAGTGATAGTTAATGGTGCAGGACATCTCTTTCTGTCACCAGAAAGATTGTAGGGATGTGTGCCACATGGAGAGACCCACTTAAGTATCTGGTAATGTTTCAGTCATGTTATTCCGAATTGCTATTTCCTCTCTGTCGAAAGTCCCTTCTGACAAATGTCTGTAATTTTCTTTCTCCTATATTTCTGACAGTTTCTTGTATTTTAAAATTTGTTTTTTTTTCTATTTTCTGTTAATGATTGTTTTATCTCTTTTTTAGTAATATTGGTCGTTTTCCTGGTTAGTAATTGATAGTTATCAGTGTGCTTTCCATTTTATGGCGCCAATTTCTCCAAGAGTACTGGTGACCTTATTATTCAGTACTATACAGTACCAATTTCCAAAAAAAAACCCCACAGAGGAACATATATTCCTCAAAACTCAATGTCTATTTTTTTATTGTCTGGTACAAGGTTACTGGTGTGGAGTCAGAATTAAACTTACTATATAGTAGTAATGGTCTGCTAGCTCACTCACTATTATCCAAATGTAAGGTGTCCCTTGATATTTATTAATATTAGCTTTTGACTACTATTTGTTTTAATTTTTAGCTAATTATTTATCACTTGAAATATTATCAAATTGATCTTTGAGTTAGAGTCTGACAGTATCCCTGCTTTTTTAAAAAAAATTCATACTTTTTTCAATCATCTCTGCCCAACAAAAGGTGACAGAAGTGAATTATCCATTGTTTTCCCCTCTTTCCGATGTTTTAATTAATCATCCCAACACTGCATGCAGCCAAAAGATGCTGGTTTGTATTTTGTGACTAACCAGACCTGTTATTTTCATTATTTTTTTATCCTAGATGGAATGTCATTTTGTTATATTGTCTTAATTTTGACAAAAATCAAGATGAAGATTAACAGTAATCAAAATTAATACCATAGGTTACAACACTTCATCTAATATCAAAAATGAATTTCGTATAATTTTCTTTAAAGTAAAATTGTCAATAACAATGAATCAGATAACATAACGCATTCATAACAATGGAAGTAAACTTCCAACAAAGAATGTACATTGCTCAATTCTTTATATCCTTTGCTCAGTGTAATCAGCTGGTTATTGTTATACAAAAAACTCTGTCTAAAAGTGATCACAATAAGTAGCATCTGTAATAATCAAATTTAGTGATGAAAGAAAATCAAATTTAGTGATGAAAGAAAATCAAATTTTCAAAGGTTTTAAAGGGAAACTGGGTTCTATTTACTATGTAAGTATACTAAAGTAGACTTACTTTCTGTTCAACGTGTATACATTTTACTTTATATGTTTATATATTATTTTCTGATAGGTCAAAATGAAGAGAAAAGTTTTCCAATCTAGATGCTTTAAAGTTTGTTTTTACTCCTTAAATAACAGCATAGACTATTACTTCATCTAGTTTTTAATATTTGTGAGATCCTTGCCTGAGAACAAAAGAAATGATTTTAAGAATTTACTTTCTCTTGCAAAAGCATCTTTCAGATATATGATTTGATCTATTGTTTGAAATATGTTTTCTCTTCAAGGTGGAATGATGTTTTGAACTCTTTATAAAAAAAATAATACTTCAAATATAGAAATATATATAGAAATTTGTTTTTGAACATATACAAAATACGTTTGGTGAGTCACTCAATAGAAACTGTAATGTGATCAACATCTTTTGGCAGCATGCTGTGTTGAGGGTGAACAATGGATAAGTTATTTCTCTCAATTTTTGTTAGGCCATAACTAAGAATTTAACATACACTTACATTGCAAATTGAACCTTTCAACTAAAAATTTATTTAGGGGGGATTTTCAAAAACTAAAAGGAAGTTTTACAAGGCATAATAAGGAACAAATGATGAAAATTTCGTACCAGTAGGTCTATTGCTGCACCTGTATGTGTGATATATATATATACATATATATATAGCTAGCCAACCAAACCAAGTTGAAAATTGAAGAAACTTATGTTGACAGTTTTGATTGATGGTTTCTAATTGTAGTCCAAAAAAATACATGGAAGAAATAATCAATAGTTTTTTTATTGAAGTTGATAAAAATGATTTGCAATAATCATTGATACTTATCCTTGATTTTGTCATTTATCTGACAGATAATATGAATGTACAAAAACAAGCGAGTCTGATGACAATAATTGTGACAAACATGATAGAAAGGGAGAGAGAAAAAAAAAGGCGGTTCAATACAAGGGTAAGAAAAGAGAGAGCAGAAAAGGAGTTAGATAGTTTAATGAGGGTGGGAAAAGAGGGGAACTGATGGCTGAGACGGATATTATGTGTGATAGACATGGTTATTATTATGTATATGATGATTAGAGAGAAAGAATCAACAATAACAAAAATTTTAATGAGAAAATGAAAGTGTAGTATAATAATATATGATACAAAAGTCTGAGGAGAAGCCATTATGAATTAAACAGCATGTTGAGATAATAAAAAGAGCTTAAAAAAGACAAGATGAAAATAAAATGCTAAAAAGAGCTGGACAAATTTTTGAAAAGGAGATGAAGGATTCAAAGACTTCAAACTAATGGATGCTTTCCACAACAAAGTTGAGAGAGAATCGTTATATATTCTATCTTCACTATCATTCATAGTTGGTTGACTGATTGCTACTTCCTCCAGTGCCACCCACACGCTCACCAATTTGCCTGCTGTATGGTAAGAGACGTGTCAACCCCCAGGTGTCTTTCTCTAACTTAACTATTAAAACTCCCTGCTGTTGACGCTGTTATCTGGGCATTCTTATTTGGAGAGTCAACCAATGAGGCGAGAGAGCTACTTTCAAGCTGATTGGCCGGGCAAGTCAAAACTCATCAGTAAGAGTATGATTAGTTGACTGATCCTACAACTAACAGTTCTTTTCCTTTGTGTAGTGTGCAAATAAGTGTTTCACTACACATTTCCATTGAAAATAAAGAAAAATATGCAGTAATCTTCTCAAAGAAATTTAACCAAATTCTTCCAAAACTCTGAATCTAAAAGAAAAAAGGTGCTTACATATACATATCTTCATCCTTCTAATGTAATTAGCTATTGAGGAATAATGGTTTCAATTTTTATCTGTATTTGTTTTGCAAAATACATACATGCTAAATGTGCCTGTATGTACATATATTCATCCTTCTGATGTGACAGCGATTAACATTAAGAACCATAGTGTAACTCTCTTCAACACATTGGAGTAACCAGCTGTGTTAAACTTTCTCAAAACCACAAGAGATATAGGCTTTACAAAACATTCTTGAGACTTATGGAATTTGATAGAACATTCTTGAAGCATGATAACATGGTAACCATTCATGCTCTGCAAGATCTACTCCTATGCATACATGCTACATATTAGCTCAAGTCTTTGCTATCCATTCAATGCCTCCACAACTAGACAAATGAGCCCTTTTATTTCATTTGATTTTCAAGGCACTTAATGAATCATTGAGAGAAATGTTTCTACGGGAAACATACATTTCAACAGTCACATAAATGACATGGAGAAAAAAATGATTTGCAAACAAAACACAGTATTGTTGAGAAGAAAGAGGCAATATTGTATGACACAAGGTGAAAATCTCATCTTTACAGGACAACCATTTTGTCCTGAATAACATCTTTTTAGAGGAAAAATACAAACTTTCAACAAGGCCACACTACCTTTTAGCAGAGACAAACATTTGTCCCTCAAATCATGACTAGACCAACGTCTCATTCAAAAGCTATTTGGGCATATATTCCTTACAATACTTCAACCAACTTTCTTGAAATGTATTGCGGAAAAAATTCAATAAGTTCAGACCAATAGACATTAAACAATTGAACAAAACTCCCCATAAAATATAGAGAACAAAATAGGTTAATTGTTTACTGGTATGATCGAAAATTCCTTAGTTTTCAAAGAAAAAATACTGGCAAAAAAATGTCCATAATTCTTATTAGAAAGTAAACAGAAATAATGGTCATAGCTCTTTGAAAAACCAAAGTTCAGTTCTTCCTCCAACAAAAAGTAATTGTTCATGGTCCTTTTTAGTTGGTAAAATAGAAAAAAAATCTGCAAACCTTTTTTTTCATCATTTTTCCAGGATTTTTTTGGTGAAAAGAAAGATTCAAACTTGTTTGTTTTTTTCTTTCTTTTTTCCCTTCGTTGTTCCATTCCTTTGTCTGTCTTCTGTTTGGGTCTGCTGTCACATGTTCTTCAATGACTGTTGTCTCCCATGATATTTGTTTTCTATTTAGTTCCACCTAGTGGTGTATTCAGGTCTTATTTTCATGCTGTAAGTTTTCTTGCCATGGTAAAATTCTGAAATCCAGGTTCAAATATTCGAATTGATGATCAGATGCTTATTATGAATGTTAAAACAAAATGTATTGAATAAACATGTTTGAATGTGATTCACATGAGACTAAAAATTCTAGAAAAAGCTATTGTGAATTGAATTGTCACAATAACACCTTCTGGAAAATAAAAATGAAAAGAAGGTGCAGGAAAGAGCAAGACAAGTTTTCGATAAAGAAAATGGAGAGTTCAAATCAGAGAGATTTAGAAACGCTGGACACCAACCCACAACTTATTTAATCAAATCTTACCAGCCAGATCCTGGCTAGGGGTGTGGGCATCCAACAGCTCCCAGTGTCTTCCTTTGAATGCCTTTCCATTTTCTCTCCTGATAAGGCTATCAACATAGCATCTCTATCAAAAGCATTAACCAATGAGAAGACAAAGCTGCTTTTAAGCTGTATACTGATTAGCCAGTAGGTTCAAAACTATACATAAGGAAGACTGTGATTGGGCGGCCAATCCCGCAGCTAATTCCCACTAAAACAAATGGTTTCTTTAGCTTTGCTCAGTGTGCTGATATATGTTCCACTGCAAAAGGAAAAAGAAAAGTGAAAGGAAGATCTGGAAAAAAAGCTAAAAACTTTAAATTCAAAATTTTGGGGGGCAGGCTTTGCTGATTGGAACTTCTTCCCCCACTATAAAAAAAAATTATCTCATTTGAGCCTGGGTTTTTAGAGGGTAACAAAGTTAACACATAATGGATTGATATTAGTTTTACAATTTTTTTTTTCTTTAGAATAGCAAATATGATGGTTATGTGACCTCACTGCGAATTTAAAATGGCTGCCATGTTTGAAGTGCGCCTATGTGCATTCCTGGCCTGGATGAGTTGAAATTCTCTATTACTTTCATGTGGACTTTGACACTTGAAGCAAAATTCTCTAGACGCACCAATTATTGAATCAAACTCTGAAGAGTTCCGTGGCACCAAAATCTTGTATCCTGTTCAAATCAAATGAAATTCTGGTTAATGATAGATTCATTACAATGCCTGCTTTTTATCATCTAAGTCAAAGAATTATTTTTTGCTTTCTCTTTTTTTTTAATTTCTTTTCCTCAACCTCCACCTGTTCTCTGCATTTACCATTAATTTTTCATACTTCCCATTGACATCTCTCGTATGCTCTCTCTTGAGGTGGGGGCGATACAAGAAGTAGCCAGTCAACCTTGAAAATAATGGTTAGATACTTGGGAGGAGATGAAGAATAGATACCAACATGATGTTGGAAAATGGCCTGACAAACTGATTAATTGTTACTTTGCGATAGTTTGTAGGTTGGGACCTGAGAATCAAAGAAAACAGACGTCATTTTCGAAGCTCTGAGATAACAATGCTTCAGCTGTTATTTTCAAGGTTTATAATGGAAGTTGTCAACCAAAAGTGTCGACATAGATCCCTCCAGTTTTCAAGTGATTCTGCCTAGCTGACTGGCTGTCTGTCTGTGTATTATGTGGACAGGCTGCACCAATGGAAGCAGAGTGCTAAAAATTCAAACATTTACTCCTTATGTCTAGAAATTGATTTTCTTTGCTTTCAGAAAATTCCCCACTAAAATAAGTTCTTTGGATGGGGTGGGGGCCTCAATTTATGATGTGAATTCATGCTAAATTGGCCCCTTGGTTTGTGTTATTCTTTTGAAAATTAAGACAGTTTTGTGATCCAACAAGAGGCAAAAGAAGTAACTTATTCATTGATCACCTCTTTTACCAATTTTTAAATTCATTTCTCTTGACACGCCATGCTGCCAGATGTTAGTTATGTGACGGTTTCTATCAAGTGACTAACCAGACCTGTTATAGAAAATTATTGAACAATAGGATATCTCTTGGCATCCTAAATCCCAGGATAAATTGCACAAATCGATATGTTACATGCCATTGTAGTTCAGCTTAGTTTTGGTACAAAACCATGTGGGTGGAGCCTCTAGTGAGGATCACACTCTCTGCTCAGTTTTGATGTGAGACAGTACTTTGAAAGAAACATTTTAACACCTAGACCCAGGCGGTTTCATTTTACCTTATAAGTAATTAGTCTGCTCACATTAGGACTTTGCTTCAATCATATGGTCTCCCAGATATAAGTATTATATAGATGCAGTGGACCAAGATTAATCATTCAAATCCAATCTAAATTACACTGACCAACTCCAAAATTTCACCTGAAAACTCTGAAGTGTAGAAGGGCCAATGCTGATATTCTTGCACATCTATACATTAAAAAGGACACCAAAACAAGTCAATGGTACAACAACCACTGAGCAAACAAACACGGAGACATAGCTGCTAACTGCACGTGCAGGAAG
>OY735219.1:32675898-32684423 GCA_963457665.1 Thysanoteuthis rhombus
GGGTTCCTGTTGACTGCCAGATCTTTCATGTTTGTCAGTCAAGTATATAGGTCCCTTTCTTTGCATGCCAAGCAGGCAAAGCATAACAATAGCAAGGAGATGACTGTCCTTGTGGCACTTCATCTTCCAAATCCTCACGGGAGCACCACACGGTCTCCTCCATGATAGCGCAGGTTGGCTTATGTGTCATGTAAAGAAGCCTCTTTGATGGCATCCATAGAACATGACACAGCTATTCAAGTCCTCTTTCATTGAGTGAGGAAATTAAACCCGGGTCCCCTTTGTGACACAATGTTCACCCACAAGTGTGAGGAGAAGAAAGCTTACTCGGTGTCTATGATAAGAGGAAGGCCAAATGTTTAGATGGGGAGAAAGTAGAAGTGGTGGTGAGGTAAAGCAAAGCAGGAAGATTGGTTGCTAGTATAAAACAGGTTAGGTTAGTCACTCAGTAGAAACTGTCATGTAACCAACCTTCTTTGGCAGCATGCCGAGATGGTGTTGATCGATGAAAAAATTGGGAAACAAGAGGATCAAGAATAATATACTACGTACTTTTGTTGGGCAGTGATCTCTTAAAATTTCCAAAAGACAAATGTAAATGCTGCTGGATGCAAATTAAGAGATCAATTTAGCATAGACTCACCTTGCACCCCACCCACTAAAAACTTTGTGGGATGGGTTTAAACAACATAATGTTTTTATCTTGATATGATAGAGAGTAAATGTTCAAATTTTTATCCCTCTAGCTTCATTGGTACAGACTGTTTGCATGGCATGTACATACATGTATACATAGCTCACTAATCAGCAAGCCAGATCAACATGAAAACTGGAGAAACTTGTGTTGACTGTTTTGGTTGATAGTTTCTCATTTATGAACATCAGAGAGCGGAAGAAAATGGACCATTGGAATGAAGAGACAAATCTATTCCTGCCGTATTTCCTATAAAATCTATTCTTCCTTTGTGTTTTGTAAAATCAATTCTCCCTACATTTTTCATTAAAAAAAAAGGATTGTATAATCTTGACCAGAATTTGAACACTAGTTGTGTGCATGACAGGCCAAGATACTTAGCACTGTGCAGCCAAAGACTTACGAAGTTCATTAACTATTGTAAATAATAAATGTTTTTAAATAAACCTCTACTTGTAATAGAGGGTTGATATTGATTTTTCTGTTTAGGAAATTAGCTTTCTTTCTGGAGATTAAAAATGAAGAAACAATATCTCCTTTGTCTTGGAATATTAGAATTTCTGCATGAAATCTTCCCTCCAGTATTTAGTCATGTTTTAGTTGAATACTCATGCCTGGGAAAATGTAAAACTTTTCCCTCATTGGCAGCAAACATAAGTACTGAAAGATTATTTGCATATTTTTATAAATAAAAGAAAACATCATAGATGTATGAATCAGTAGGTGTTGGATGGTATTTTTATAATATGATGTCTCTTTTGTGGAAAACGGAAGAAAACTTGCCGACCTTTTTGAAGTCTATTGAATCTGGAACAACATAAACAGAGTGGATATTGCTGTTAATTGCACAGAATGACCTCACTTTATCTATCTGCAATAAAACCGGAGGAAACAGCCATGAACTACAAATTCAGAATAGCCACCAGTTCCTCTCCAAAATATGGTAAATGCATGGAGTAAGTGAAGAGACGGTCACATCCAACAATATCAATATTTTAAAAAATAATCCATGTTCTGATATCAGTCACACCAAATTCAACAACCAATTTTCTTGTTAGTTTAATCCAACCCTAACTAGACTGAATCTGGCGTAATAATGTTATTAACTGAAACCCCCAAAAAGTTCATTTATCTCAAAACAGACAAAAAGATAGATGAAGCGCATAGTATTCAATGGGATGTGGCAAAAGGCCCTCTCCAGAGTAGGAACCCAATGTAACACAGCGCAGCATGTGGATGGGGGTGGGGAGCTTAAAATTGTTGTTCCCTTTTTGCTATGCTCAGTAAGTCAGAGATTAACTATGACCCTCTTCGTACAGTTGAGAAGTGTTGCCTGCAGAAAGGGTCACATGAAGCTAGACTCTGTAATTTTAGCTCCTGAGGAAAAGGGTCCCCTGTAGATAGACAGTGTTATTGTAGCTTCTAAGAGAAAGGGTCCCCTGGAACTAGACTGTGTAACTGTACCTCCCTGACAATGGATGAACAAAGAGTCAGATAAAAAAAATGTCAGTGTCTTTTCTTACATGAAAGATAGTTCTTGACTGTCAAATGAAAGAAGTATATACTCTCTTGTGCTGGGAGTATAAAAATGGATACAGCTTGGAAAATTGGAAAAAAAATAAAAGCCCATAGAGAAGAAAGCAGGGAAATTTATAGTTGTGATGTAACCTCTTAGAGTTGGTAGGGTTATTGAAAACTGAAATAAATGGGAGATAGGAAATTGAAAGTGTTCTCTGCATTGAGATCTCGGCAATGTAATCCAAATCCTAACTGGAAAATGTCCTAATATGGAAATATCCGGCTGCATGTACATTATGCAGTCCTTTTGAAATTTATTGTCTCATATCCTTTTATTTGGGCCCCATTTTTAACATCTATTGAGCAATGGTGCGAAACTTTACAATTTACTTTCAGGATCAGCTGCCGTACATTGTATCAAAAAGAGCCTTTACCGCCAATTGCTTTTTTACTAACACTAGAATATTTTTGCTCTCTTGTGAAACTTTGAAAGATTTCAATAAAAATTGAAATAAAGCAAAGAAAATGTACACCAAACACATACTTAAGGATGAAAGGAAATCTGAATGATATAAATTTGACCAAAAACAATGTGTTGGTGAACTAAATCGATTAAAATTTCAAATGGTCTCTGGGGACCTATCCACACATTTCTGTTTTTTTTATCAATATATTTCTGGGAAGATCAGACAAAATTTTCCAAAGGCAAAAAAACAGAAAACTCATAAGAAAGAGACTTGCTTACCAGCTTTGAAAATCAGCATTCAAGATCTCTGCTTTTAACTGATCTTGAACACTGACTCAGGTCTGTTGCTCCCTTGTGAGGCAACACAGTAAGCAGTGATTTTGACTTTGTTTCCTGAATAATTCATGAAGAACCAATCAGTGTTTGTAGAAATTGTGGATTTTTGTTGAGAAAGGTTGCTATCCCAACATGCAAGATAGACTGCCTTACAAGGTTAAAGAGCTCCAATTGCTCTGCTTTTTACCTATACTCGGGGGAGGAGAATTTGATTCATGTCTTACTCAGGGGCTTGAATACAACATGAACACAAACTGTGTAACCAGTTCACTGATTTAATTCTCATTGCCGTCAATGTTAGACCATCCGCACCTTCTGATCACTGACTGCTCAGATGATAAACATGCAAGTATTTCTTCCCCGAAGCAGAATCATTTTTTTTGTTTTGTTTCTTGAAACTGTTTTATTTTCTTAGAATTGCAACATCGGAGTGATTTTCTTTTTACAAAGTAATGTATGGACTGAAGACACATACAGTAATAACAAAAGAATCAAAACACAAAATTAATTTGACCAAGTACGCACACAGAATCAAGCAAGTTTCACCAGAATTAGCGTAGGAGAAAACTCAGACGCAATTACCTATGTCAACAGATTTTTAATCACAAACAGTCAATGTGTGTATTTACATTTCCTTGCTAGCCTAACAATAAACAAAATGTCAATTAGACACAGTCGAGTACGAGCACACAGTCACTCTTGGAGAAGGAATAACCAAATTTTGCAAATGAAAAGCAAACATGATACAAAAGAGAAATTGAGAAGTAACACTTCCATAGTGCCTTGCACACTATAAAACAACACTACCTTTCAGCAAGAAGCCTGTTTTATTTTATTTTGACCGTCTAGAGACGGATTGTTTTCTGGAAGTTTTGTGCTGTATTTTTTTTGGTCTGTTCATCATAGAAATGATATTCATGTTATAATAGCACTTTCATTTTTGTTTGGTTGCTAAAAATGATTATTGTATGAGGATTGATCAATAAGTCTGTAGCCTGTAGTTATCGGCTGAATTTTGATTGGAAATGTTCACTGTATGATTTTCAATCGATGTGATTAATATTCACTAGTGTATTAAGTGCATTGACGAAGACAGGATTATGCTGAAAAGTATATGTTGTGCAAAATAAATGGGTCTGTTTTCATTAGTCTACAATCGTATTGATGTAGATGAATTAATAACTAAATTTGATTTCACAGATTGTTTATATATGTGTATGTGGATAGATGACCTTTGATAAAAACGACCTTTGACAAAATATTGGACTAGTAACTTATCATCATCAGTCTTTTATTGGCCATTCTTGGACATACACTTTCCCAAAGATCCACTACATTTCTCTATCATGGGCGTTGTGGAGCCAGTATTTTCTGAATTTGTCTTGTTCATGTCTCCATTTTGTATTCTGTTGGCCTCGGTTTTGCATGTGATCTATGGGGATCCATATTGTGATTTCTGATGTGAATCGGTTGTCTGCTGTTCTTGCAACATGGCCAGCCCATTGCCATTTATGCTTTTAATAGATTCTGTGATGTCTTGAACTCCCATTTTCTCCCTGATATACTGTGCTGTCTTGTGATCTCTCCATGTAAGGTTGGACATGATTCTTTCATGCACAAGTTGCATGCTTATTATAACAGATGATTAGATTACAGGAACTGAGCTAGTCTGTAATTTAATTATCTGATATAATATATACAGCGGTGACTACAAGTTTCTAAATTCAACCTAAAATCACATGATCAGCTAAAAGTAAAGACAATGAGTGGAATATTTGAAATTCAAAAGGTGATGATGAGATGAAGTTGTCAGTTAAAATCATGGGTCCATTATGAAAATACCACAAGTTTTGGAGAAATAAGAGGCTGTACTGTTCCGCCTGAACAGCACCCCTTGAATATGGTGTGGTCTTGATCTGCCACAGTTGAAAGTCTCTATATAGTCTTCATTGTTTCTTCAATTTTTTTGTTGTCAGTGAGCAAAAAAATCTTGTGTGGTACAAATTTTTTCCTGTGGCAAAAGTATATGTGCAATTTTTGAATTTTGACTTATTGAATCAATATTTTTCCAATAAAAATTCAGTGAACTATCAGCAGAATTTGAAATCTTTTGTGAGCATATTAATTTTGTTTGTGCACTGGGTGCAAAATATGAGTTTGCCTGCAAACAATCATAACTCAGAGTAGACTATGATCTTGACTTGCCCCTATAAAAGTATACTTATTTTCAACATTATAGTTATTGATTTTTCAGTGCAAGTGTTTTGCATCAAATAGAGATTGCTTTTATCTTAGTATTTAAACAAAATTGGGATATTTTTTGTTTCCTTCATTTTTTGCTTCCCTTTTGTTTTTCTTCTCAGAGAGTGAATAAAGAGAAATATGTCAAGCACGTAATTTGTATAAAAATATTTGGTTATCAATTGAATCAGGACTAACTAACCACTCAATAGAAACTGTCATGCAATCACATGAGTAACATGCTATATTGCGGGGGTGGTTCAATTATGAAAATTGGGAAAAGCATTGATTAATAAATGAGTTACGTCTCACGCTTTTTCAGAGGCAATGATTACAAAAAAGGCTGAATTTTCAAAAATCATTCATGAATGGTAACAGACACAAATTAAGGGATCAAATTTACAGCTAACACACATTGTAAATTGAACCCCAACTCAAAATCATTTAGAGGGTAAATTTTAAAAAAACTAAAAAAGTGTAAAAGGAGTAAATAGTTAAAATTCCAGTACCATGGATCCATTGGTGAAGCCTATATGTATGATATATACATAGCTATCTAGCTAACCAGACCAACCAACTAAAAAACTGAAGACACTTATGTTGACAGCTTTGGTCAGCGGGATCTAATACTTGGTTATCATGATAATAATAGTATAGTCTTAATGCACCAAAGAATTAAGTTTGTGTAGCATGAAACTTGAGTCTTGACATGGGATTACTAAGTGCACACATTTCGATGTTATGAGGCTTGGTGTGCTATATTCAAGAAATACATAACCTGTTACTTAGAATGGCTTAAGTCTTTTTTTGCTACAAATGAAGCAGTAGTTGTAGACTTATAGATACTAGCTTGAACCATAGAAATTCAAGGGTTTTAACAACAAAAATATCATCATTATATATCTTCACTTAAAGTATATAATTTTGTCATAGTAATTACCTATGAGATGTATGTTTATCATCTATAATAACATGCAAAGTGAAATGAAGCTTATACACCTGTTATTATCGTTATTGATTGCTACTATGTGTCTCTATTTCTGTGGTCTACTCCTATTATAACATTTTTAGGCTTCAGACTTGCGGGGAAGGAGTAATGAATCAATGACAGTTATGGTGAAGGAAGAGAACAGGAGTCAAAGACATCATAGAATCTATTAGAAAACTTTAATGGCAAAGGGCAGGCCATGTTGCAAGAGTGACAGACAACCGATGGACATCGTGACTCACAACAAAAATTCCCAGAGATAACATGTGAAACCGAGGCCGACAGAATACAAGATGGAGAGATGAACTGGACAAATTTAGAAAATACTTTCAACTCCTTTACATTTTTATCATCTTTTTGTCTTCTTTCTTGAATATCTTACCATCTTGTTTCTTAATATTTTTTCTTTTCCAGATTTCAACTTTTTTTTCACTTCCAGTTTTCGACTTTTTTCTCTCTTCTAGATTTCAACTTTTCTCTCTCTTCCAGAGTTCAACTTTTTTCTTTCTGCCAGATTTTAGCATTTTTTGCTCCCTTCAAGATCTCACCATTTTCTTTCCTACTGTTTCCTCCCAATCCTCTTCCTCCCCCTTCTCCTCTGTGTTTTCTTCTTTATCATTTTCATTTGGCACAGATGGTTTTGGTTCTGTTTTTCCTTCCACTGTT
The DNA here is from genome assembly GCA_963457665.1 of Thysanoteuthis rhombus. Lineage (NCBI taxonomy): Eukaryota > Metazoa > Mollusca > Cephalopoda > Oegopsida > Thysanoteuthidae > Thysanoteuthis > Thysanoteuthis major. The sequence continues at coordinate 32,682,808 of OY735219.1, forward strand.
CTTTTGTTTATCATTCCCCTATCTTTCCATAGCATTTGGATCTAAACATTTTGAATCTTTGCCCATTGTCAGGTTCCGTGTCAAAAGTTGATCGTTTCTCATTGAACAGCCTATCTTATAGTTTGGTGAGGCATCATGGGAAATACTTGAAATCAAGACCTTTGATCTACTGAAACGCAGCCTCTTATTTGGGAAAGCACAGAATTCATGCTGTAAAACTATTCAGAAATCTCGCATAAAATGCAATTTTTATGTCCATATTTTTGGTCTTTAACATTTGTCAATGTAGATAACTATTAAATGCTAATTATAGAATAATCTCCTTTTAGTTTTTTTTTTTTTTTATTCTGCAAAGGCATAAAAAATCTGGGTTCATTCTGGTTGAATATCAACAGAGCAACAAAATTGCTTTTGTGCTCTCTGAGTACAATGCAACTGTAAAACTATTGAAAACTATGGTGGAATTAGTTAAAGAACCAGTCTGGTCAGTCACTCAATAATAAACCAGTAATTTCTCTTGCCTTTTGTTAAGTAGTGATCACTAGAATATATGAACATTAAAAAATCAAGCGTAAATGTTGCTGGATACAGATTGAAAATCAATTGCAAATTACATGTTCACAATGAAAAATCTATTTAGGTGGAAGGATTTGAAAAAAAAACTCAAAATATCATACTGAATAAAATGTTTGAATTTCCAGCCCTCTAACTTCATTGATGCAGCCAATATGTGTGATGCATACATCCTTAGATAATCAGCAAGCCAGCCAAACCAACTTGAAAACTGAAAAAAACCTGTGTTGACAGTTTTGGTGAAGGTTTGAAATAGATTGATGGTTGAGATGATTGAATAAGAATGTTATTAAATGCCCGCATCATCAAATAAAAAGCTTTCTAATATGAAGTTTGCAAGTAGATAAATAACTTTCCCTTTCTTGTCTGTAGATTTTAATAATAAAAACAAGGGTACAACACTGATTTTCCGGCACTGTTGGTTCCAGAACAATAATGGGCCATCTATTCTGTTTGACCAACTGCTCTGACTTACACACATTCTTTTCATCGATGTATTTCAATGCATTTTTGCTTATGAAAAATGCATTTTTCCTTATGAAAAATGAAAAAAATTTTCATCTCCAAAGGATTCTTTGTTTTCCATTTCAAAAATTTCTTTCATTATCTGAATTCCTATCTCAGTCTGCCGACTGCTTTGTGCTATTGGATTTTTCATTAAATTGAAAATACTGATCACTAACTTTAATGTTATTGATTTTATTCTTTTATTGTATTTTGTACTGTTCCATAAATAATGTTCAGATATGAACATTTACTTTCAAGATTTTCATGGAGACTTTTTCAGACAATAAACGAAAGTAAATTATCCATCTAAAGACTTTAGTTATTGTCTGCTTTTGTATGACTGTCATGTCCACTGCTTTGACATGTTTCAACAAAATTAATTACAGCAGTTATTGCAGTTACTGTCTCAAACACATATACTTTCTTCTGTTAATATAACAGAGCTCATACACATACACACTCATCGTATTGAAGGAATTCTTTTTCTACATCATACTCAAACTTAGGATCATGCAATTTGCACATAGGAGAATCAT